>APFE031159050.1:14974-53529 GCA_000404065.3 Pinus taeda | reverse complement strand
TTTAAGGAGTCTAAAAAGGAATGAAAGAGACTACTCTGGAAATCTAGACAGAGGGATTACCAAACCAATCGCAAAACTGCAAAATACTTTTTACGGTACAGCAGTCAATCTTCCTAAATGCTGTGTTCACTGCATTGCGATCGATAGGGTGGCAGACACGGCTTCCTAAGGATAAAGGATATAGCTTATTGTGGTCCCCCAATATATACTCGATGGTACGTGGGAGCACAAGTCCATACTGGCACTTGTCGTCTCAAAGAGGAGGAATCACCCAACCAACAATGAAAGCAATAGTTACCAGGCTTTATGACACCGGAATACGTCTCTAGCATAGACTTCTAAATGTTGTGCGTTAGGTTCCAAAGCGTTTTTATGTTCATTGAATTTATTTTACAGTTGATCTTTCTTAAGACATTTGCCTTTCAGGTTCACCGTGTGATGTAGATATACAATTCCTAAAATGCAATCTAAGATGATAAACAATCATTTAATCTTCTTTTTGCAAAGAAAATCCTAGCTACTAAAGAAAGAGAAATGAGATTCTTTCAACATAGAGCAGAGAGCACACACTAGATGCACTGTCCTAAATCAAACCAACAAGCAGACTAAATGCAAATGCACATGCATGTATTTGTTTTTCGCTTTCTTAATGTGTGAATGACATAAAGAATGTTGAGTACAAATTTGAATTATTTTTTCAAAGCGACAGTACTAACAAATTTCTCTTCAAAAATGAAAGGAAGATAATGACGACACTTTGCGATTTTGAATTGAAAACTACTTTCGAAACTTGAAAAACCACTAATTCAAATCAAATACAAGAGTAACAGTATAATCAGCCATCAAGAACAATAGGATTCTTTTCTTTGACTGAAAACGACACTTGCGACACTTCCAACTCAAAAGACGATAGTTCGATTACGCTACTTCTTTGTAAAAGAGAACTGTAAATGGCGCACAATACATAAAAACATTCACAATTCTTTGCATGATGGAGGTGGAATAATGGAAAGGAAGTGAGTTTCTACAGTGGTATACTGATCACAAACAGCAAAATTCCTGAATAGGGCTGAAAAGAGTGAAGAAAAACCAAAATCTGAAGGCAAAATTAGCCTTTTCTGATCATCGCACCTGTAACACAGGGAAACAAGGATGCATCTCACCTACTACACACAGGAGGTGCAATGCATCCAAATTTCCTTGAAGAGAGGGTGCGATGATACCAAGACGAAACTTTAACTTGGCGTTTGGTCACAGTTTGCAGCTCAGTTCAGGGATTTAGGCCGAACAAATGATAGTCAGTAAATAGAAATCATAGGGGTTGATCTAATGAGGTTACTAGAGCCACCACTAGGGCAATTAGGATGTTTTCAAATCGATTGTTCAGTTTATAAACAAAACCCAAAGATAGACAGAAGCAACATTGATCTACTTTGCACTTGCATAGCAAATGCAATTTGAAGGCTAGCTGGCTTAACTTCAAGCTCTGTCTATAGTTTATAAAGCAAACAAATATAGGCAAACAAACAAGCTATTCGCTCCCCAGCAGAGTCACCATTTTTTTATTGGGAAATCTAGTGTCCACTCGGAGCTGCTAGTCCCACTAAGACGGGTAGCTATCTTAGAAACAAACAAACTAAAACTATTTTCGCTTTACTTTATGAGAAGTAGATAAGAGGGGAACAAAGGATACCAACCTCAGTCTTGCGCTTTGTTCCTTGCTTGGTTCCTCTCCCTTCTGATAGATCTTTGCCGCTTCCCTCCTCGCTTCAGAGAGAACCTGTAGAGTCAAAGCAGCATAACACTAGCGAAGTACAGAGATCGACAATCATAAACAATATAGGACCAGATATATATTGACCACACAAATGCATATATCATCAAACATACAAGAATGTGGAGGAAAAATCGAATAGCTTTATTAATAGAAAGAATAGCAAAGAGGATTACAACCCATTGATCTGACCCAACGTCATCCTCCCAGCATGAAAGCCCTTCTTCACCTCATGAAAAGCTCAGATCACCCAACACTATGATGTTCCACCAAGAAACCAACAACACTTCCTTACAAAATACAAGATTCAAGCCTCCAACCTCTGGATCTCTGGGATGAGGGATCCATATATAGATATTTGCAAAGGTTTGAGTTAGCTCTAGGTTTTTTATTAGTGTCACTCCCCTGATAGTTCTTGGTTCCACTTGGAGATTTCATTGATCTCTTACTCATCCCTGGGCAAATTCTGAGAGGCAAGTGTCATATGAGAAGTTTCTAGAAGATTCCTTGATCATCTGCTTAGCAAACTGTCTCTTCCATTTGCCTATTCTCACTCATCATACCCTATAGAAGAACTTTTTAATATTCATTTCACCTCCTGTGTGTAGTAGGTGGGATGCATCGTTGGAGCAAGTGAGATGATCCAATTTTGACCAGTTCTGAGTAGTTTTTCATGGAGAACTTCTGGGAGATGACGTAATCAGATGACCTTGTTCCTTTAGGGTATGAAACAACACTTTTAGGGACTTAGAAGCCCTTGGTTTATGGACATATGTGATTGGGGTTGCAGTGCCCAAAAATGTCTATAAGACTCTTGAAAGAAAGATGAAGGGAAAAGTGAAGAAGGATTTAAGTAAGTTGAAGTTTTATACATGTGGCAAGTATGGTCATTATGCAAGCAAGTGTCTACGAAAGAAGAAAGGAGATAATGATAAGAGGAAGGAGATAGTTGGCACTGCTACTTCTTTAGGTGAGTTGGGTTACTTGTCAAGAAGCTTGGAAGAGGAATTTTCTCTAGCCTTTCATTTCTCCAAGGGTGTCATCGATGAGAATGTATGGTACGTGGATACTGGGGTGTCAAAGCATATGATAGGATCGAGTGAAGTTTTTGAGACTCTAACTAAATGGGACTCGAAGTTGCACATGAAGGTTGGAAACAAGAGTTAGAAAGCTGTTATAGGGTTAGGTGTTGTGCCACTCGGGATGGATTCAAGTGGGTTGTTACGATTTCAAGATGTATTATGGGTATCGAAACTTAGGTGTAGTGTGTTGTTTGTCTCAGTGATCAAGGTGAAGTGGTTTGAGATGACATTTCAAGATTGGAAAGTGATGCTCAAGCACAAAGGCTCTAACCCTATTGGATATATCATTAGAGTTACGGATCACGGTGATGGGAAAGACTATAAATCAAGGGAAGAAGAAATTTCTTGAGACTTAGAGGGAGTCAATGACACAAGATTACCCCTGCTTATAACCACAGTATGCATGTAAGCTACATCCACACATTTGTCCCAGGTATTTAACTCTTAAAGGAGTCAAATCTTCTACCATAAACGGTTAAGGCCCTCTTTTAGTCTCATGCAGAATGATTCATAAACCTAACAGAGTCTAAACATTAACCCACCTTTTCCTTTCTATTGAAAATTAATCACCCTGCTTAAACCCTCATTAACCTTTATTTCTGACTTTTCATTCAAATCCTTCTTATCGGGACCTTAAAACCTTTTCATAACCTTCGCTACCCTTAAGCCCGCATATATATAACCTTTCCCTCTTTAACCTCATTTAATATATATTTATCACATAAAATCTTGTATGAGTGCTATTTTCCTTTACAAACTATTTACAAAGGGAAAACACTGCACACTTTTAGAGGTTAACTTTATCACAATTGGGCATCACTCGTCCGCAGGTCTTTAACACATATATGCCTCATCGCCCCTCCGACTCTGATATGCAACTATCGGAATCGTTAACACCACTTTTACATTAAATGACTCAAGCACGCACTTTATGGAATACAAAGGAAACACATTGAAACTCTACTCCGAACCATATAAGGTCAGACTTAAAATGTTTATAAGCCGTGTTCACAAATATCGTTGGGTCCACTCCTTCCAAGCCTTCTGTTACGCGACTCTGATCTCCATCTTCTACGATCGTTGATACCCAATTAGAAATCACTCCGAGCTCCAATCTCCGCTTATCACTATCTGAGTATCATTATGTCGCATATCACACTTCCTCCAACCATACTTCCACTTGAACGCATTGATCCAATATGTCTTAAGGAGCTGATAAGATTATCATATACGTTTGATAAGGTTTCGTGTCTAGCTACCATTTCACATATCACTCTTTCCTTTGGCCACGGTTCATTCATCCCTTTGGATGATTACGATGCAACATTCTATATTCGATTTGATCCAAGCCATTGATCTCCCAGATCTAACGGTTCCTGTGCATCATTTCTTCATTTCTCTTGGTCTTCCTTTTTACTTAGATTTTCTGCTAATTCTTCAGCGTTTCCTTCATGGTTTCGGGTTTCTTCAATGGTTCCTATCCTCTGCTATTTCGCTGCGCACTCTTCCTCCTAGCTTAACTTCGCATGCTCCTTTGATCACTGTCCTCTTGGATCCTTCGAATGGATTCAATTATCCATTACGATTCTCTGTATCATTTTCTCCCTGTGCATGTTCTTCAGAACTCTGCTTGCAACCCCTGTTATAGAACCTAAGAATTCACATACAATTCAACACTTGAAACACGCATTCCAACTCAGAATTGAGTTGATTGTATTAATAAATATCAACAATCATTACGAAATGAGACCTCTGTCTCTCATAGGCCTGATCTTCAATATCTGTCACCTCTTCTTGAGCTCTGCCCGTAGGCTTACATTTATACCAGAAAGGTTCATTGAACTAATCCTGGTTCAACTCCTAAATCTACTGAACTAACTCCTAAATCCTCTATCCTCTAAGTCCACTTCTAATCTCCATCTCGTTCCTAAGAGCTCTCCTTAGTTCCTCGAATCATTGAACTGCTTAAAGAGTCCTAATTGAGTTTAGACTCTTTTGTCATTATTTCCCACTCATGTTTTCATTTATTCGATAGCATTTACAAACATCTCACATTATCTAATTAAATCACTTAAAAGACTAAATATTGCATTAACTTGAGACTTAGGAAACTAACTCCCCTAAAACACATTACCCCCCTATTTTTACTTAATTACAATGATTTTCTCTTGGGTTGAATGCTCCTGCATTAGACTCCCAAAGTAGAAAATATTCATGATCTCCTGATCATGTGTCTTCTCATCTTTGTCTTCCTAGATCCCATACTTTGTTTTGTAATTGTCCAAATGCTTTGTACCTTTGCTAATGTTGTATGTCTGTTGTATTCTTCTCCATCTTCTTCTTCTTGTCAATCACGTTCAAACTATGATTGATCCTGCTTCCTGTTGCTACCATTTTCCTCCATTTGTACTGCTTCATCATGAGCTGCCACATTTCTTCAATCTCTTTTTCCAATTCATCCTTAGACTGGTCCATATTTTGCCATTTACTACTTCCTCTTTCTCTTTGCTTCAAGTTGCTACTGCTGTCCACTAATTCTTCAAACTTCTGTTGGTTACTTTCACTTACTACCTCCCTTTCATCCTTTCCCTCTTTCATGATTATTTATGTCTGCACTAAATCATGACTTTACAGCATTCTTTTCAGCAATTGGGCATCTCTGTTCCATGGATTGAATTCTTCCACAAATCTTCTTCTTTCATCTTTATTTGGCTGCTCATATGTGCAAAATTTCCTCTAGCATCTACAACTAAATCTGCACTCACAAAACACTTGTTAAAATAAAAAACATAAGACTTTTGTGCCTTATCTTCCTTTGGCAACAATTTAGTTTGCTGCTTTGTTTCTTTCTCCTTGGTCAGCACATCAGTATATTGTTTTGAATTCTCAACAGAATTCATGAGACTGTCAACTAGTCTCTCTTCCACATCATCTTCTCTAATGATGTCTTCCTACTCTTGTCCACTGTAGTGAACTCCTTCCTTTGTAGTGTCAATCCGCTGAACTTTCATATCCATCTCCTTTTTCTTATGATTGTCATTCATGACAATGTTTTTGTTTTCCTTTTTTAGCAATCTCTCTTGAACATCTATTCTTTGTTTTAACAACTCCCTTCTTTGAAAATCTAATTTTCTATATAACTCAATAACTTCAATTGGAGTAGAATTCGAAAATTTCACACAATTTTCCATACCTTCCTTTGTTATTGATAAATCATCAGATGTCATTTTCCCCTTTGCTAAGTCTTTTGCATAGACTTCTTCTTCCTTAACATATTTCAGTAGATGTCCTTCTCTTTTTCTGACAGTATCAACATCTTCCATGGCTATTTCCATTGTGCCTATCATCATGGTGAATTGATGATCCTTTACTATGTTTTCAGCTAACATAGTCTCTTTTTCTTCAGTACATTTTGCCTTGTTGTCCCTTTATAACTCTTCTCCTAGAGTTATCCTTGTCTCACCACCTGCATTAACATTCTCATGTATTTAGTTTTCATCAATAACATTAATCAAACTCATTTGATTACCTTTCTGAGACAGTATTCCTTCATTCTTCATCAGAATGAGATCCTGATTCTTCATCTCTATGAAAGCTTCTTTAGACTCATCCATAGACTTTTCCTTCTGTATGCAGTCAAATTCTTCTTCTTCTGAGAAGTTTTCTTTGTCACCTTTTATTTCCAGATCTTCATCTACCCTAAAGATATCTTCAAAAGGCTACTTTTCTCCTGCAATACTTGTTATCATACACAAACTATCAGTTTTAAAAACATAAGACCCTGTGGTCTTACTTGATGCTTCAGCCACCATATCTCCTTGTTGTTCCAAGTTCTCTTTTTGACTCAGAAATTCTTTGATGGTATCCTCTTCAATCTCCTCAAGCCCTTCACTTGGTCGCTTGATATATTTTCCCAACTGTATATGAGACCTATCTATCTCATCTCCTTCCAGAACATAATTTAGATTCCGCTTGTACTTTTTCTCCTTTATGACAATATCAGCAAATTTCCTTTCTTTACATGTTTTACCTGCAAACACAGACAAATTGTCAAATTTAAAACCATGTGACCCTTTGGCCTCACTTGAAGTTTCAGTCTTCAAGTCTTCGTCTTCACTTTCTCCCAGGATTTCTCCCTGTTCTGGCTCATAAATGGACTCTTCCATTTCTAACTCAACTTCCTTGAGTTTTTCCCTCAAACACTTTTCTTTCTTTTGTTGTAGCCTTCTCTTCATCTCATGCCACTCCACTAGCTTCTTCCTCAAGACCCAACCTAGTCTCTGGCTTTCTTCTAGTATCCTCCTTAATGCATCAAGTTGTTCTTTTAACTCTGCAATCTCTTTGTCAATTTCCTCTTGACTCATCCTCTTGCCATCTGCTTTGGAATTATTCTTCTCATATCTTCTATTGTGGCTTCTCTCTAAACCTTTGCTATGACTATCAGTAGTCATCTTCTTCTCCTCTTCCTTCAGGAGCTCCTCACTCATCTGCAATAAGCCTCTATAATAGCTAATCCTCCTCGCTGCAATCTTACCTCACTAAGCTCTCCTCACTCAGTTTTTTGGTAAGCACGGGTCCTCTTTCTAGAACCTCCTCTTGAGCAACACCTTTCCTCCTATACTTCTACAATCTCTCACTCTCTCTTCAGAACACTTCAGCTATCCTCTCTCTATCCAACCTCTTTTTGGATTCTTCAGTTTCGCTGCTAATTTTTCTTTAGTGTGGTTTCCCTACTCTGTCTTCAAGAACACATCTGGTTCTCCTCTCACAGCTTCTCTTGATGTCCTTTGCTGAGATGTTTCATCTGCAACTACAATCTTCAATTTCAATTTGAAACAAAACACGCTATCTTACCTCCAAGATCTATGTATGATCTTATTCTCCCATTCTTCTATACTTTGAATGGATTGTCCTTTGTTTAGTCTCCAAGTTCTCTTTCCTTCAGAACTTGTACTAAGCAATCTTGCTCTCACTTTTCTTCAAGGAATCCTCTATTCCTGTCTACTCCAAGCCTCTACTGGAACTGCTACAATCTCCAAAGAACTTCAAAAGTTCCCCTACAATATTTTGTTGTAACCTCTATCATTCATCAATTAACTTATGCACATTACCTTCTTCTGTGTGCACACTCCTTTTCATAGGAAATCTTTCCCCACTCTGATTACAATTATGCTCTAATACCATTAATGACACAGGGTTACCCCCGCTTATAACCACAGTATGCATGTAAAATACATCCACACATTTGTCCCAGGTATTTAACTCTCAAAGGAGTCAAATCTTCTACCATAAATGGTTAAGGCCCTCTTTTAGTCTCATGCAGAATGATTCGTAGACCTAACAAAGTCTAAACATTAACCTACCTTTTCCTTTCTATCGAAAATTAATCACCCCGCTTAAACCCTCATTAACCTTTATTTCCGACTTTTCATTCAAATCTTTCTTATCGGGACTTTAAAACCCTTTCATAACCTTCACTACCTTAAGCCCACATATATATAACCTTTCCCTCTTTTATCACATAAAAGCTTCTATCGGCACTCTTCTCCTTTACAAACTATTTACAAAGGAAAAACCCATTTACAAAGGGAAACCCTGCACACTTTTCAAGGTTAACTTTATCGCAATCGAGCATCACTCCTCTGCGAGTCTTTAACACATATATGCCTCATCACCCCCCCCCCCCCCCCCCGACTCTGATATGCGACTATTAGAATCGTTAACACCACGTTTTACATTAAATGACTCAGGCACACACTTTATGGAATAGAAAGGAAACACATTGAAACTCCGCTATGAACCATATAAGGTCGGACTTCAAATGTTTATAAGTTGTGTTCACAACTATCGTCGGGTCTGCTCCTCTAAACGTTTTGCTGCATGACTCCGATCTCTGCCTTCTCCGATCATCGATACCCGATTAGCGATTGCTCTAAGCTTTGATCTCCACTTATCACTATTAGAGTATCTCTATGTCACATATCGCACTTCCTCCAGCCAGACTCCCACTTGAACGTGTCAATCCGATATGTCTTATGGACCCGATAAGATTATCGGTTACGTTTGATAAGGTTTCGGGTCTGGCTACCAAATCGCATATCACTCTTTCCTTTGGCCAAGGTTCATTTGTCCCTTTGGATGATTGCGATGTGACATTGTGGATCCGATTTGATCTGGGCCATTGATCTCCTAGATCTAATGATTCCTGTGCATCATTTCTTCATTTCTCTTGGACTTCCTTTTTACTTAGATTTTAAGCTAATTCTTTAGCGTTTCCTCTGTGGTTTCGGGTCTCTTTAATGGTTCCCGTCCTCTGCTATTTCGCTGTGCACTCTTCCTCCTGGCTTAACTTCACATGCTCCTTTGATCACTATCCTCTTGGATCCTTCGAATGGATTCAATGATCCATAACGATTCTCTAAATCATTTTCTCCCTCTGCGTGTTCTGCAGAACTCTGCTTGCGACCCCTATTACAGAACCTATGAATTCACATACAATTCAACACTTGAAACACGCGTTCCAAATCGGAATTGAGTTGATTGTATTAATAAATATCAACAATGATTACAGAATGAGACCTCTATCTCTCACAAACCTGATCTTCGATATCTTTGGCCTCTTCTTGAGCTCTGCCCATAGGCTTACATTTATACCAGAAAGGTTTGTTGAACTAATCCTGGTTCGACTCTTAAATCTATTGAACTGACTCCTAAATCCTCTATCCTCTACATCCACTTCTAATCTCCATTTAATTCCTAAGAGCTCTACTTAGTTCCTTGAATCATGGAACAGCTTAAAGAGTCCTAATTGACTTTATACTCTTTTGTCATTATTGCCCACTCATGTTTTCATTTATTTGAGAGAATTTACAAACATCTCACATTATCTAATCAAATCACTTAAAAGACTAAATATTACATTAACTTGAGACTTAGGAAACTAACTTCCCTAAAACACATTACCCCCCTATGTCTACTTAATTACAATGATTTTCTCTTGGGTTGAATGCTCCTACATCAGTCAATTTCGAGTGAGAGTTTGCAGGTTCAAAGGGATAATTCGCAACCCAAGAAGAGTGTATGGTCAATGGGGAGTAAGGAGACTTCTAATGTTGGCAAGAAGGAATGTTGGAATTAGATAAAGGCCTATCATGAGAGGATGAAGTGAGAGGATTTTGGATGCAAGGACACTACCAAGGATAGTGTTTTTCATTCTATAGGGTATGTTATGGTGGTGGACACCAAAGATTAGGCTAGTGTCGCCAACAAGTTACTTTTGAGTAGTGGAAGCACCTCCGCCACTAAGAGGGAGCGTTGAGATGTGTATCTTGGGAGGTACTCCCATAACCCCTGGGGTACTGAGTTTGTGAAGAGTTAACCCACAAAAAATGTATCTTATGGGGAGTGTAACCAAGTGGTGGGATTTATACCCAAAGTTTTGGGCGAAATACCTAAGGGGAAATTATTGTTTATTCTATTGGATGCATGAGGCACCTTTGATGGGTTAAAGGGAACCTAAAGCTACAATGGAGAGGGAAAAAGAAAATGAAAATAATTTTATTTCTCAAGTTGATGGTATTTGAGCATGTAGGCTCAGGTCAGCTTGGCTTAAAGATGTGACCCTTGGTGAAAGTGACTACACCAAGAATATTATAAGGAGTGAAAGTGAGTTAATTTTGCATCAATTGAGCATCAAGTCTCAATTGATATCTACCCAAAGAAGTGTGAATTACCTCAAATATTCATATACCTTAAGAAAGGAAGAAGTTGGAGCATTTTGTGGTTATCTTATGTCTATTTGATGGTCAAAGTTTCCCATGAGTAAGATGAGTTTTCTATGTGTATTTCATCCCTTAATGGAGGTCTATATTGGCAAGAATTGAGGTTCCTTTCTGTCATGATTTATGCCCTAGTTAGGGCTTCTTCTATGCATGTATAACCATCCAAATTTCGTCCCAAAGTCTAGTTATTTCAATCTAGTATCCCTTGCATGAAGGGGAGGGTTGAGACCCTAAGAAGATTATGTTTTCTCTATTTTTTCTTTATGATAGGGCTGCCAAGCATCAGAAGTATTGCGTAGAATTTTCAATGGGTATTGTGATCCTAAAGGAGGTTGAGACTTGCCTTATATTGCAGAAGGAAGAGTGTGAAGTTGGGACAGAGACAAGGGTTGTCATAAAGAAAATAAAGAAGAGTTGATACATTGGAGATTAGATGTTGAAGTTTTGTTTTGAAGTTTGTTCAACAATAGGGTTTGGAAAGTGTGTCTTATAACCTATGAACAATCACTTTGATGGAGTAAAGGGATTGTGATAGTGTTGGTGTTTTGTACTCTAATTACAATGACTTTGGGGAAGTTGAGTTATTGTGGGAGGGTAGACTTTTGGAGTCTAATATCAGTGTCTTTGGAGTAGCTTAGATCACTAAAATAAGGTAGAATTGATGAGTTGGTATATGCACGCAAATTTGAAGTAGTAGAGGACCTTACGAGAAGTTAGGGCAGAGGTATTGGAGAAGCATATTATCTGCAAGAATAGGTGGCAAAGGACCTACCAAGTGTTCAAGACAAGTGGACTAAAAGGGCTTGTGTAGTTTTTCTTCACCAAGTAATTCAAGTTCATTCTTGTTATTGGGTAGATTAATGGTCGAGTGTTGTTTACATCAAGCCCTATTTTTCATTTTATCAGGGCTAATTATAAGGGTCATGATCCCTGGTATGGGAGCCCTATGTTTGTTGTATTAAAGTTGTAATACAAGCAAGTTTTGGGTTGAAAAAAATCATGTGCACTTTGTTGATTCATCGTTTCACATTATCTATTTTACAAAGTGATTGGTGTTGTGGCAGTTTAGTGTGTTTGTGATAGACCTAATTTTGAACTGCCAAGGAAAAATCAACGTGACTAAGGTTGACAATGTTTGACTTTGGTCAAGCATGGTTGACTATAATTGAATATGTTCATGTTACATTGATGGAGGACAACTATGAGTGACTTTTGACTTTTATTAAATATAGTAAACATAGGGTTGACCAAGTTTGATCATAGTCAACTAGTTAAACATCGACTATAAAGGTTAACTTTGTTTGACTATGTTTAAATAATGTGGTTGACTATGTTTGACTATTAATATCAATAAAAAATAATAATAGGTGATTGTGTTTGACCAAATTTGAAGAGTTTTGAAGATAAGTATTCAACTAACTTTCAATTAACATTGAAACCCTAGAGTGCATGTTAATGTTAATATTAGTAATATTGTTAAAATGCCATGAGCGCTCCACTATATATTATACACCCTATACATCATAAGCCCAATATTAAAATTAATATTATAAATCCCTATATATTAAACCTTAATAATTAAGCCTATTATTTAAATCTGATTTATACCTTAATAATTAAACTAATATATAAGTCCAATTAAACCAATAGATACCATTGTATTATTACACCAATAATATTACAACCCTAATATTAACCATTTTATTAAAAACATTCCTTATAAACCTTAATATTATAATATAGTATATATTAAACGTATATTATAAATCTTATATATTAAACTCTAATAAAAACCCAAATATTATAAACCTTAATATTAAACCTAATATTATAAACTGTAATATTAAACCCTAATACTATAAGCCCTAATATTAAACCCCAATATTATAAACCATATATATTAAATATCATATAGTGTATACCTTGATATTAAACCCAATATTATAAACTCAAATATTAAACCCAAATATTAAAAACCTCAAAAAGGGGTGGTGGGAATGGTAGGGGTGATCATTTTCCCCAAACAAAAAATTGAGATTCAATATGCTTGGGGTCTTGGCATTGCTACCAATAACCAAACTAAATTGCTATCTCTCTAGAAAGGCTTAGAACTAGGGATTGAAAAAAACAAATCCCGAAAATCATGGTTTTTGGAGATTCATTAATTGTAATTTGAAATGTATGGGAAGAAAAAATATTACATAACAAAAATCTCTCTCCTATATTCTAAAGGATTTCTATCAGCTTCAACAATTTGAACAAATTGAATTCTTCCATGTTTTGAGGCACCTGAACCCTACAATGGGTGCATTGTCTAACAGATGGACAATATTAGACCAAGAGTCCTTAAAATTGAATAATGGACCTTTAATAAACTCCCCATTTCCATCACCCCCTCATATGGAAAAGTAGTATTAATCAGTGGCTCTAAAATCCATTCAAGTGAATGTGAATATGAAGAAATAGATGTGTAGTGAATTTAAGGATTGTGAAGGCCTTAGTTTGTCTTTCGACAAAGGATTTCAAGGAACAATGATATAAATTTACCCTCCAGCCTCGGATATCACCTCTTTTGTACTCCTATCCAAATCGCACCCACAGATAGCATATGATTCCTCCTAAGCATGGGCACAGGTGTTTAGAGACCCTTTTGATCAACATTGGTAAATTTACTTTTAAAGGACCAAGATCAGTAGCTATAAGACCTCATTCAGTTCATCTCAAGTTGGAATTAATCCCTCCTCCTCTTTGTATCAACTTTCAGTCACGGCAAAAAAATCGAAGAAAAATTTAAATTGACAATCCAATCATGTAATTGAATGATACAAGGAGGATGTTCAATGGTTGAGGAGGATATGAAAGGTTTGGCACTAGGCTCATTACATTTTATATAATGTTGAGTAACCAATATTCTTCCATGCGAAGGACAACAAGCAAGGGACGGTGTCGAGCAAGCAAAGTCTTGGTGTTAAGAGCCTACATTCATGTATTGAGAAGAATGCCCCCATTTCATAACCAAGTCTCATCGTTGTGAAGTCTCTCCATGGAAAATATTGGCTCTTCATCTCATGACAATGAGTAGGTTGATATGAATCTTCTTTTGGACAAGATCGTGGAAGCTATGGGTAGTATATTCTGCACATACAATCAAGAAAATGAGGTAGAGTAGAGGGAACATAAAAAAATTCAGTTGTTTATAAGCACCAAATTCGAGTTGATGAAATGCAAAATTGAGAGGTTTCAAGGTGAAGTGAAGACTAAACGGGCAATGATGAATTGCAAATTGGTCGACATGGAAGAGAATCATGTTACTGGTGTGTAGATAATGTCAACAGAGGTTGAAGCTAGTGAAATTTTAGCACTAAAAAAATGGAAGAAGGTCCAAGGTTTAAAGCGGCGCGTTTGATTGATGAATCCATGCTTGAAAAATGCCCTGAAGTGGCAAGCTAGTTACTTGTTTATTGAACCTCCTTTGTTTATTTTTTTCTAATGTTATGTAGGTTTTGTTTTTTTCTAAGAGTATTTTACAAAGAATACAATACCAACCTTTTCATAATTGTGGGCAGGAAATGCCATAAGCTTAGGCTCCTTATGTTTTGGACATCTGAAAGTAGAATCATTATGGAGCTCGTCGAAATATGTAAGGGTTCTCGCCTGAAAACCTGTCTTTCTTTTTAATAGAAAAATCTTAGCCGTTCCTTTGAAAAAAAACCCAAAAGTATAACCCGAAATGTTATAACCAAATATCAAACCCAATATTATAAAATTAATATCATAGACCTTAATATTAAATCCAATAGTATAAACCCTAATATTAAACCCAATATTATAAACCATAATATTATAAATCTATATTATAAACCAGTTAATAAACCCAAATTTTTAACATAGATATAAACCCTATATTATAAATTCTATATATTAAAACCTAATATAAATCCTAATATTATAAACCTTATATATTAAACACCCTATATTATAAACCCAAATACTATAACCCAAAATATTAAAACCAAATATTATAAACTTTAAATTTTACAACCTCAAATGTTGTAAACTTAATCACAACCACATTAGTAAATATGGTTGACTAATTTTGTAATGTTACATTGCAATGTTGACTAAATTTGATCACTGTCAAGTACTAATACTATATTCAATCATATAATAATAATGATAATAATATACTCAACCTTAATATTAATATTAATATTAATGTTATTCAACTTTATTAATATTATTATTAAACATTTTTTAATCTTGATTGTGACCGACTAAGGTTGACAATGTTTAACTTTGGTCAACCATGGTTGACTATAATTGAATATTGTCGAGTTGCATTGACAAAGGACAACTATGAGTGAATTTTGAGTTTTGTTAAATATGGAAAACATTTGGTTGACCAAGTTTGATCATGGTCAAATATTTAAACACCCACTATAAAGGTTGACTATGTTTGACTATTAATATTAACAGGTGGTTTTTTTACCAAAGTTGAAGAGTGTTGGGTGTCAAATATTGGCAAACATTGTCAAACATATTCAATCACATCAATAAATGTGGTTAGCTAATTTGGTAATGTAACATTGTAATGTTGGGTAAATTGCAATGTAGTGTAACATTGTAACAATGTTTCCCACAATGCGACAATGTTTGTCACACTACAATGTTCAATAATTTTTTGTCACATGCAACAATGTAACATTACAACAATGTTTATCACAATGTGACAATGTTCTGCACCTTGCGACATTTGTCACATGGTTTCATAAAGTTCACCATGGGTGAACATGGTTTGACTAATTTGACCATAGTTTTCTATGATATATTATGGTTGTCTATATTGATAATATAAGGCTACAGTTGTCCATGTTTTATGATGGTGACTAGGTTGACCATATTTTACCATATTAACGATGGTTAGCCATGTTGAGCATGGGTTAGCCATGGTTTTAAAGGTTGATTGAGGTTATTATAGCTTACCAAATATGACCATGATTTTCCACAGTTGACTTAGGTTGTCTCCGCTAAACATAAATAACCTTGGTTGATGAAGGTCAACCATGCTAAATAGAGCCAACTATGGTTGACAATGGTTGACCATTAAAAACATTGCTATTATAAACCCTATATATTAAGCATGTTATATTGTAAAACCAATATTATAAGCCCTAATATAAAACCTATTATTATAAATCCTATATTATAAACTTTATATATTAAACACCCTATTTTATAAACCCAAATATTAAACTAAAATATTAAAAATCCCAATATTATAACCTAAAATGTTATAAACCAAAATATTATAAACCATATCACAACCACATTAGTAAATGTGTTTGACTAATTTTGTAATGTCGCATTGTGAGATTGACCAAATTTCATCATTATCAACTACTAATATTATAATCAATCATATAATAATAATAATAATATACTCAACCTTAATATTAATATTAATATTAGTCAACTTTATTAATATTAATTTTATTATTAAATAGTTTTGAAACTTGACTATGGCTAACCAAGGATGATTTAATTGACAAGGTTAACAATGTTTGACTTTGGTCAACCATGGTTGACTATAATTGAATATGGCTGAGTTACATTGACAGAGGACAACTATGAGTGTTTTTTTACTTTTATTAAATATGGTAAACATAGAGTTGGCCAAGTTTGGTCATGGTTAACTATTTAAACATCCACTATAAAGGTTAACTATGTTTGACTATGTTTGACTATGAATATTAATCAATAATATTAATAGGTGATTAAGTTTAACTGAAGTTGAAGAGTGTTGAGTGTCAAAGATAGTCAAACATTGACAAACATAGTCAACCCCATTAGTAAAGGGATTAACTAATTTTGTAATGTTATATTGTGACATTGGATAACTTGCAATATAATGTAACATTGCAACAATGTTTGTGACAATGCAACAATGTTTTTCACATTTCAGCGTTTAATAAAATTTTGTCACAATGTGACAATGTAACATTGCAACAATGTTTATTACAATGTGAAAATGTAACATTGCAACAATGTTTATTACAATGTGACAATGCATGTCATGTTGTGACATTATCACATGGCTTCACCAAGTTCATCATGGGTGAATATGGTTTGACTAATTTGGCCATGGTTGACCATAGTTTTCAATGATAGATTGTGGTTGTTTATACTCATAATGGAAGGCTATGGTTGACCATGTCTTACCATGGTGACCTATGCTCATCATATTGACAATGGTTGGCCATGTCGAGCATGGATTAACCATGGTTTTTAAAGGTTGGTTATGGTGACTATGGTTTCCCATATATGACCATGGTTGATGATGGTTGACCTAGGTTGTGTGTGGTTGAACATGACTGACCGTGGTTGACGAAGGCCAACCATGCTAAACAGAGCCAACTATGGTTGATAATGGTTGACCATTATAAACCCCACTATTATAAACTCTAATATTAAAAACTCAATATTATAAGCCCAATATTAAGCCTAATATTATAAACCCTAACATTAAATATGTCAATTATAAGATATCTCATGAGAATTTACTACCCACTAAATTCTCATCAAGTTTTCCCTCCACTAACATATTGTGGAAGTTATATTGACTTGCCACTTTCAGGCCTTTCAACAACAATATGCTTACTTTTATTGTCTTATTTATTTTACTATTTAGATGTGAAGGAAATATGAGTAAAACATTACTAGAATCATTTGCTAAAAACTCTCCTAACTCCATTGATTCCATTTAAACACTTATTTATTTTATTTACTCGTTTATTTTTATATTTTCTTTGGTGAAGTGTTTATAATAAAAAAGACTAACTTATTATATGATCTTTAAATCATTTATTCATGTAGTTGACATGTTCAACTATGTTTGACATTTATATATTTATATTGATATGTAACATGCTAAAAATAATAAAAATAATAAACATTAATACTAATATTAGTACTTAAAACATTAAAAAATAAAAAATTTATGTATATTAACATTAACTTATCGATTTATAATAAAACTTAATGATATCTTTATACATTAACTGTGGTGGTATATGTGAAACTTATGTACATATAATATCAATATTGGATATTTATGTTGATTTATAAAACACTTAAAATAATGATTATTACCATTATTAAAACATAAATAAAAAATACACATTATTGTTTAAAAAGTATTTTATATTATTATTATTATTAATTATATATATTGATAATATCAAGGTTAATTTATACATTTATATTATATATAAATTATTAATATTATATTAATAAACAACATTGAATTAAACAACAATCAAAAAACCTAATAATGTTATCCATATCTTTTAACATAATTTAACCTTATAAATACTATAATTTAGCCTTAAAATATTTATAATAAATAAACTAAATTTATACTAAAACCTAACAATTAGTACATTTTCATATTTCCAACAATAATAATTCACACTTTATTTACAATCATTGTGCTCGTTAATAAAAATTTAATGATAATTAAATAATTTTAAAACTATATAAAATTATTATCTATTAGAAAATTATATTTTTATTTGTATTTTAATGTTTTCTGCATTATACACATAACACAAGTTTATGTGTATAATTGATCGTCGCACAACCACGACTGAGCAGAGTAGAGTATAATTGATCTTTGAACTTCAAAGTGGTTTTTCGACCATCATATGATATTATGGATGTTGCGGAGGAAATTTTTACCATGGTAATTCACACATATTATTGATTGTCGCAATAAGAGTTAAGTGGTGTCGGAATAAGAGTTAAATGGAATTGATGAATTTTCGCAAAAAAGACTATCAATTTTATAAATAAATAGTGTAGATTTATTTTAAGCACAGATTTAATATGAGTTAAGAAAGATAAAATTTTATAGATAAGTAGTATAGATCTATTTTAAGTACAGATTTAACATGAAACAAGAAAGATCAAATTTCTTTAAGTGCAAAATTCTGTAAAGTGCAAAATACAATGTGTATTTCATCATTGTAAATTATATTTGAATGTTATAATATATTTTATATAAGACCAATAAATTTTAACATAAACTGTATTCTCATTATATATAATATAATATATAAATAATATATATATACTTTACATGACATGTACATCAAGACATTTTATAGCTCAATTAAAATGACTTTTTTATTATATATTTTTAAGTATATGTCACTCATAACCACAATTGAAAAAAAGTTATGTACGACTTAAAATATTTTATTTTAACAATTTGTTTTCTAGATATAGATATATATGAATTTGATATCGACATAAATTAGTTAACATAGATCTTCAAATAGTTTATTTAAATCTCTTGTTAAATTATTTTTGAAAAGTATAAAGTTTAAACATCTTACTCACGCATTTCTTTACTTCTAATTACTTTACAACATATTCATGTTTTTTTATTATAACCAACATTATTTTTCTATTCAAAGAACAATTTGTTTTTATTTTAAAGCGGCACATGCCAACTTGATGGAAGGACGGACAAACTTACACATCCCCTCATACTGGGTTGTAGAATGAGCCTCTCGGCTCAATTATTAGAGCAATACAGTAAATAACTTTACGATGTAAAACAAAGTAATTGTAAAAAAGCAAAACCCTCTTACAAGAAAACCCTAATTTGAATCATAAAGTAAATAACTTTACAATGTACACCAAAGTAAACGAAAGGCACTCAAAACCGTTACTTTACAATGTACACCAAAGTAAACATAAGGCTCCCAAAACCCTTGTACCAAAAAACCTAATGGTTGAACATTTATCCAAGGTTCTAGGGTAGTGAAACCTAGATATGGTAGAAAATAATGAACCACATAAAGTCTATACACAACAAAGAGAAGGTAAGCATTATCATTAGTGTAAGTAGGTATGTATTTTGAAAGATATTAATCTACGGTGTAATAACAAGATGTAGACAATTTCTTGACATCAATTCGCCTTAACATTGGTGCTTGACAGATTCCATCATTTTCTCCTCCCTCTAATCCGTCACCATTACCACCACCATCTGTACACGAAAATTATCATCGTTATCATCTTAAACCATCAAAACTAACCACATGTAATCTTAAAACTAAAGATACTTGATATAATTCATTTGCATATGTATAAATGCCATGAAAACAATATTGGAACATTACAGTCAACATCATGTAGAAATTTTGAATAATATGACACTTATTCACAGAGATTATCCTGATTATACACTATTTGCGGAATCATGCATAATACATAACCTTCTCTACGTTGATCATCAATTTTGTGGAATTAAGAAACAATCGCATATGCACATTGAAACATCAATCACACATATCAACACAGTATATCACGGGGAAAGCATACAGCTAAAAACCTCTCAACTATCTCTATATTATGATGATAGAGAACATGCAACAATACATAGTACAATACTCCTCGCAAGTACTCAGTACTATCTCCACCTGTTACACACAAACTAGCTCAAATCTGAATCAATCACAAGTTCAAATCTCCTTCGCTGCTTGCCTGCCTCCACTACGCAATCCTGCATGAGAATGGATGAGAATGGCTGATCCAAACTCGTATTTCCCTTGTGTTGCACTATGCGATTCTCATTGGCAATCTCAATCCACTGATTGTGCAAATATCATGCACAACTATAGTCACAACTGACAGTTGTCTTGCCCTTTCACTCACCTCTAACACTTGTCTCCACTGAACTGTCCATGCACTGAGTTAACTGATGTATTCTTTAGTTGATTTATGAGTTAATAATTAGTGAATTAATTAATAATTAATTCACACCACTCATCACTAGTGTATTTGTCAGTTAGACTAAATACAACCAGTTCAACTAAGTCAAACTGAACACAACTCCATCAACTCCTCAATCAACTCCACCAAACTCAATCACTTGAGTTCTAACTGAAGTCCATGCATGAAATAGCTCAACTAACCCATAAGAAAAGCATATTTCCTTCTAGCAGTTGCATGTGCCACATCCGTAGCTTGAACAAAAGTGCTGCAAGAGGATAAGATAATGTTTATAGTCCAAATATTATTAAGAGCTAATAATATTCAATTGTTCTATTTTTAGACTGGCAGTCTAAAAATAGACTATGCCCATATGTCTAAAAATAGAGGTCCATCTATTTTTACCAGCATGACCAATCATCCATAAATAGCATCCTACAACTCATAGACCATGATCCATATGTCTAAAAATAGACATAGTCTAAAAATAGACTTTGCGCCAAAAATAGCCTGCGGGCCCACTTAGTGAAGGCGACTTATTTTCACTAAGCTCCATCATCTTGTTGCATTTTAAACACTCCCTCTCAACAAGATATGGATTATCTGCAACCCCTATTCTATCTCTATGGTATTCAAATTTTCTCCTGGTGAGCATCTTCGTCAAGATATCAGCATCTTGATCCTCCGTGGGAATGTATGAAAGTAACATGATTCTCCACTGCACACAATCTCTGATATGATGGTACCTGCTGTTGATGTGCTTGGATCTATCATGAAATATTGGATTAGCCGAGAGTTTAATGCAACTCTGGTTATCACAATAAATCATAGTAGGCTCCAAGTGTGACCCAAACAACCCGACTAGGATCTTCCTCATTGATATAGCCTCGCATGCAGCCAAACTTGCTGCCATATACTCAGCCTCTGCTGAACTGAGTGCTATGGATCTTTGCTTCCTGCTGTACTAAGAAACTATTATCGACCTGATACTGAAGATCCCTCCAGATGTGCTCTTCTGTCCGTTGGGCTCCCTGCCCAATCTGCATCTGTGAAGCCACATAGCTTCACCTCATCCTCCTGTCTGTACCACAATCCATATCCCGATGTGCCTCTGAGATAACGCAATACATGCTTTCCTACCTTCTAGAATATCTTGGTTGGCTTAACCATAGCTTGTGAAAGCTGGTTAATAGCATAGCATATATTGGGTCGTGTATTGACCAGATACATAAGCGACCCCACCAACTGTCAATAAACAGTGGCATCCACTACCTCCGCTGAAGTAGCATCCTCCTTCCTCCAACCTCCAGGAAGAGGAGTATCAATAGGCTTGCAGCCATGCATGTTGAACTTCTCTAGTATCTCCCGGGCATACTTACCTTGAGAAACAAATAGTCCATCACTGTGCTGCCAAATTTCCAATCTCAGGAAAAAATGAAGGAGGCCCAAGTCCTTCATCTCAAACTCTCTAGAAAGATCGTCCTTGCATGAAAGTATCAACAACTCATCTCCCATCAAAATCAAATCATCTACATAAAGTACAATGATCAGAAACTTACCCTCCACCACAATCGGGTATAATTTAGGATCAGCCTCACTCTTGGAGAATCCAAGTCTAGTGAAATAACTGTCTATCTGTGTGTACCAAGCACGAGGTGCTTGTTTCAACCCATACAACACTCTCTTGAGCCTGCACACATGCGACTCGCTGCTGAAGATCTCGAAACCTTCGGGCTACTCTATGTACACCTCCTCCTCAATGAATCCATTGAGGAACACAGTCTTCACATCCATCTGATGAATGTGCCACCCCATTTGCGCTGAAAGAGCAAGAATTGTCCATATGGAAGAATACCTTGCGACAGGTGCAAAGGTCTCCTCGTAATCGGTCCCCTCTATCTGTGAGAAGCCTCGAGCAACAAATCTTGCCTTGTACTTCTCCACACTCCTGTCAGCTGCCTCCTTCACTTTGTAGATCCATCTCAAAGCCACCACTAATTTTCCCTCCGGTCTTGGGACAATCTTCCATGCACTGTTTTTGACAATCGAATCACACTCTTCCACCATTGCGTCTACCCATGCAGGATCCTCCACAGCTTCCTCGAAAGAGGATGGCTCATGCACAACACATTTTCTCACAAGAGCCATGTATTGAGTGTATCGATCAGGTGACTATCTCTGTTTGTGCTGTGCTGTAGGTGGTCCTACAACCTTCTCTGCATATTGAGCCAGTTGCTCAGCTTCTGTAGTGCACTTTCGCCCTGTGATGGTTGGCGCTGCATGAGTGGTCTCTTCCACTCCATGAACTTCATCTTGTGGCTGATCCACATCGTGAAGCTCATCCTTAGGAACTAATAGCTCCTCATCTGGATGCAAGTGTGGCCCCCTCTCAAGCGAACACTTCATGGCTTTCTCCTCCTAAAATTTGATATCCTATCGCACAATAGTCTTGTGACTGTTTGGAAAATACACACGATAGTTGTGGGGCGTATTAGTGTACCCCAAAAATATCCCAACCTCTGTGATCGGCTCTAGCTTCTTCTTGGCATCCTTCGTTACATGCATGTAAACAGGAGAACCAAAAATCCTCAAATGGGAAATATCAGGCCTCTTACCAGAATAAGCCTCCTCGGCCGTACTCATGCCAAGTATCTTGTGAGGACAATGCTTCTATACATATACTACAGTATTGCATGCCTCTGCCCACAAGTGAAGGGGTAGACCCTGATCATGCAACATCGCCTGTGTAGCACCCACGATCCTTCTTTTCTTCTACTTAGCAACCCCATTCTGATGTGGGTTATGGGGAGCTATGAGCTCTCTTCGAATCCCTTCTGCGCTGCAGAAGTCCTTGAACTCGCTAGAGATGAATTCACCATAATTGTCGCTCCTAAGAGCCTTCACCTTCTTCCCCGATTCCTTCTCAACCAGTGCTTTGAACTAACAGAACTTTGAGTATGTCTCGCTCTTCTTCTGCATGAAGAAGATCCAACACTTTCGAGAGAAATCATCAACAAAGATCACATAGTACTTGTGCTTTATTGTCAAAGCTACTGAGAAATGTCCACGCTCCTCTGTGTGAATTCTCTCAAGGATCGTCGTGGTGCAACTATCCTTATTGTGAAAGGTGGATTTCACAAATTTTCCCAAAGTACACCCCTTGCACTGATCTGACTGCGCAAGAGTGCCTTTAGGAAGCCCGGTAGAAATCTGCTGCAGTATCCTCAAAGCTCCATGCTGAAGGTGGCCCAATCTCTGGTGCCACAGCTCACCATCATCCCGGCTCACCACTCCTTCTACCTTGCATGCCATTGCTACACAGCCATCTACATGCTATTGATAAAGGTTCTTGACTCGAACCCCTATCTTCTGGGTTTCTCCAGTTGTCTTACTGTGCAGGAAATCCTTTTCCTCGCTGAAGACAACATCATATCCCTTATCCTCTAACATCGCCACAGAGATAAGATTCTTCTTCAATCCCGGAACATGCATCACTTCCTTCAATACGAAGGGTTTACCAGACTCCCTCTCAAAGGAAATGGTATCGATACCGGTCACACTGTATCTACCATCATCACCCATCTCGATGTGCACTCCAAGATCTTTCTCATCTAGATCAGAAAACAAATCTCGATCTCCTGTCATGTGAGAATATGCACCACTGTCCAAGAACCATACCGATCCCATCACACTTGATACCAAGCATGCGATAAAAAAAAAATCCAGCTCAAACTGCGAGGCTAAGGCCTCCCCCACTGTAGATCCAGCAACTTGATTATTTTTCTTCTTCTGCGGACAATTTGTGGCATAATGTCCGTGATGGTGACAATGAAAGCACTTCACCTTGGACATGTCCTGCTTCCTACCTTTCGCACTGGAATGAGAAGATTTCTTGTTCTTCCCCTTCTTTTCTTTGGCAGCCAAAGCGTAATTTTCTTCATCAGATGCCTTTGATGAAGATCCATCCCTGGTATTCCGCCTGATCTCCTCTTGCACAAGATCAGACCAAAGTCTCTCCCATCCTGGCAATTTCTCCCAACCATTGATAGAGTTTTGATAGGAATGCCAACACTTTGGAAGACCAAGGAGAGCCAAGCTCACCAAGTCCTCATCATCGACAGTCACCCCCACACTTCCTAGCTCATCTCAGCATTGGGTGAACTTCGTGAGATACTTGGGCATATTGTCTCCATTCTCACACTTCATGTTTCTGAGCTTATCCTTGAGCACCAACTTCCTCTAGTCACTCTTGCTTTGGAATAAATTTGTCAACACTTTCCACATAAAGTATGGAGAAGCCTTTCCATGCAGGCTTGATACAATGTGATCCTTCACGCCCTCCAAAATAATCCTTTGATTTGTTGTCTTCTTTTGCCAAGCCTCAGCTTCAGCAGCATCAGTAGGCTTTGGGACTTCAGCATCTATGAACTCCTTCAACCCATTGTCATCTAATACCACCTCCATCCTATCTTTCCATGCAATATAATTTGAGCTGCCTTCAAGGGCATACTCCAATCACAATCCGTTAAAAGACATTTCAACTTTGACACCAAGAAAACACTACTGGAAATTCGAATTCCACCAGCTCAAAACTCAACTGCTTCTGACCTAAAATTCGTGAGAACGAAGTATTTCTCGTACAGAGATCGACTGTATGGGCATTCACTGGATATCTCACCTTCCAAAAGAAGGATGAATCCAGAAGCTACCTGGCCCGATTACAAACTCTGCCTGAAGAAATAAAATGTAATCACTTACTGAATAATAGATTTGATGATCAACTTCGCTCTGATACCATGTAGAACTTTTTCTACAAATTATCTAGCTCTGATACCACGTAGAACTTTTGAATAATATAACACTTATCCATAGAGATTATCCTAATTATACACTATTTGTGGAATGCATGCATAATACATAACCTCCTCTACCATTGATCATCAATTTGTGGAATTAAAAAACAATCGCATGCGCACATTGAAACATCCATCACACATATCAACACAGTATGTAATGGGGAAAGCATACAGCTGAAAACCCCTCAACTATCTGTATATTATAATGATAGATAACATGTAACAATACATAGTACAATACTCCTCACAAGTACTCAATACTATCTCCACCTGCTAAACAAACCAACTCAGATATGAACAAGTCACAGGTTCAAATCTCCTCCACTGTTTTCCTGCCTCTATTGCGCAATCCTCTGTGAGAATAGATTTGATCCAAGTTCGAATTCCCTCGGCTTGTACTGTGCAATCCCCATTAGCAATCTCAATCAATGATTGTGCAAATCTCATGCACAACTATAGTCACAACTGATAGTAGTCTCACCCTTCCACCCACCTCTAACACTTGTCTCCACTGAACTGTCCATGCACTGAGTTAACTGATGTATTCTTTAGTTGATTTATGAGTTAATAATTAGTGAATTAATTAATAATTAATTCACACCACTCATGACTAGTGTATTTGTCAGTTAGACTAAATACAACCAGTTCAACTAAGTCAAACTGAACACAACTCCATCAACTCCTCAATCAACTCCACCAAACTCAATCACTTGAGTTCTAACCGAAGTCCATGCATGCAATAGCTCAACTAACCCATAAGAAAAGTGTATTTCCTTCTGGAAGTTGCATGTCCCACATCCGTTGCTCGAACTGAAGTGCTGCAAGAGGATAAGATAATGTTTATAGTCCAAATATTATTAAGAGCTAATAATATTCGACTGTTCTATTTTTAGACTAACAGTCTAAAAATAGACTCCGTCCATATGTCTAAAAATAGAGGTCCATCTATTTTTACCAACATGACCAATCATCCATAAATAGCATCCTGCAATGCATAGACCATGATCCATATGTCTAAAAATAGACATAGTGTAAAAATAGACTTTGCGCCAAAAATAGCCTGTGGGCCCACTTAGTGAAGGCGACTTCTTTTTGCTAAGATCCATCATCTTGTTGCATTTTCAACACATGTCGATACATCTTCTTCGTTTGACTCATGCATCTTCTCATACCTTTTTTGCATGTCAGGAACATCTGTATTCATACCACGCAACTTCTCTCGGATGAAGCCATGCATTTGTCTGTGTGGGCCATTTATTTTTGCCATTGTGTGGAGGAGGTGGACAATATTCTTGTTAGCAAGA
Organism: Pinus taeda; assembly: GCA_000404065.3. Taxonomy (NCBI): domain Eukaryota; kingdom Viridiplantae; phylum Streptophyta; class Pinopsida; order Pinales; family Pinaceae; genus Pinus; species Pinus taeda. The sequence continues at coordinate 26,952 of APFE031159050.1, read as the reverse complement.
TAAATTGAGGAAACCAATTTGTAATAATTGGTTGAATTTGTCAGAATTTTCATCCAAATGTATTGAAAACTTGAGCCTTTTGTTTCCTCTTTTCAATGGATTTGGCCCTCCACCTCCATTATTTCTACATTTTCCATGGCCAACTCTGCTGAAATAATCATGTTGTATATATTGTAGCGCACAAAAATTTGTATACAAATGATTTCCTTCTATCGTTAGTATAACTATCAATAAATCATAACAAGTCTTAACATCTTGAATTATGTAAATGTTTGATGCAAAATAAAACATTCACAGGGGAGTGTACGAAATAAGGGAAAATGACTAGCTCTTATATGATTTTTTTTAAGAAAAAAGGAAAGGTTATTCATGAACACATAATATAACAATACAGGAAAATTACATAAGAAATAAGAATCACTAACTTTAAGTATTAGTTGTAATACTTAAAATCATGAAACCACATTTGAAGCCATTTTTGTCTTTTTACACAGGCCAAGATATACCTTTATCACCACATGCATTAGTTTTACATAGGGGAAGCTCAACATGGAAGCCACAATGAATTCTTTATGTAAGGGTTAAATAATAGAAAATAAGAGAAAAAATACATGCTAGTCATAGAGACTAAAATGCATGTGTGCCTTTTCTGAGGCACAAAATTGACTTTAAGAAATAACTATAGCTTGATTTTTGTTCTCAAACTTCGTATTGTTCTCAAGATGGATAACACTTAAACTTGAGTTCTATAACTAGACACTGGGTGATATATGATGTAGAGTTTATCATTTATTTTATTTATATTTTCAATCTTTGAAAATGATGTCACCTTTTTCCTTTTAGAAAGAAAAGAGAAAGCCAATAACATTGAGCTATGTGGCTACACTGTCAAAATGAGAATATATATATATATATATATATACCTCTAAAAGGAAAATGATCGAGCTTAGTGCATAGTCCAAGGGGCATACACTATTGGGAACTGCTTTTACATTTTTTGAAATCAATTCTAAGCCTAATAGTATCAAACCCACTGGGATGAGTATATACTTCAACGAGAGAACTTTGTCATGCCTAGTAAGAATGTCCTCAAATGATGGTGAATCAATGATTTTATGATTGGGAAGTGGCCTCTCCCCTTTTCTTAGTTATAATAAATCTCTATACAAGTCCGAGACAGATGGATACACAAAAGTTTATCAGAGATAAATTTTAGTCATATAGAGAGACAATTTGGTTCTTGTAATACTAGTGGTACCCAAAAATATTCACTTTACTATATAAATATGATCAAAGAAAGACTGAAATTTCCCTTGAAACATTCATATGACGTATATTTTTGGGAGGAACTGAAAGAATAAAATTTATTTACTATATGGAGCGAGGAAATTTGACCATGGAAAGGAAGGTTGTCACTGGCAATGTAAGATGGGAAACAAATATGTAAGCTAGAAAGGAATTTGATTATATATATTAAAAGGAAATATGACTTGAAAACATGCTACTATTTAAGAGAATATAGATCCTTGATTAAAAAAACAATGGGAGCAAGGACAACCAAGGGGATGTTCAACCCTTACACATATATGCAAAAAAATCTAATATTGATCCTACTTTCCATACACAATAGATAAAGATGGACCATACTTAAATTTGGTGTCATGAAATATTGGGTGAAGTGAAATTTCTGGTAGTTGTTTGAGCTAAACGACCTTTCTTTTTGAATTCCAACAAGAATTTTCCAACATTTGGAGCTCGGTCACATGGTTTTTTATCAATGTAATAAAAAACTACCAATGAATCATTCTTAGGTAATGGTCTAGTCTAAAGACATGGCTTAGTTCTTAGAGCCAATATTCTCACATTAACACTGCTAGTTTCCCATTCATCCAAATACCTAACCCTAGGAGATGAAGCACCAAAGCTTTGTTGGCCTCACTAGAATTAGTTGGAATACCAACTTCTCGAGGTCGTACTTTTTGCATGTGATCTCTGTTTTCCGTGCACAATACCTCTTCAGAAAGATCTATCTAAGGATTTCTTTTAATCGAGAAGCCCATGCCCTACAAGCTCATAGTTTGGCACATTTTTCAAAAAAGTGTCGTTTAGGGCCTCAAAATGGCTCCGAAAGTTCAAGACCTAAAAAACTTCCAAAAATATAAATTTTTGCTAGAATTATGGAATTTGAAAAGAAGCAGTGTTGGGGTTCCAAGTGGAATAGGCAGGTGGCCACCAATATCTACCTAGATCATTCCTCCCCACTTAGGAAGAAATGGTCCCCATTGCGTTGAGCTCCTCCATGACATGGGAAAACTTTCATTGAACTTCGTCCCTAGTGTGCCACTTGCCTTGGTGCAGGAGCTTGCTAGTTTTGACAACTCAACACAGTTGGATCCTCTATTAGCAAGTGTTCTTGGTCTATGTGTCCATGATCTGATCAGTTGTGACCTATTCAATGTAGTTTTGGTTGATCTCTATTGGTATCAACTACTCAACAATATGTGATGTGTCCAAAAATGGTGGAAAGTATGGCTAAAGGCAGTCCACATTTAATATAGGCTCTTGGCATATCGACAATTTCACTTCGGTGCTTGGAGGATATTTGCACATCAAAATATCGCAACATCAAAAGATTAACAATTGAGAATTAGGACTTTTGTAGGTGACAACCTTTTAAACATTGTGACAGGGGTAATGTGCCGATAGTGTAAAATCATTGGAGGACTCAAATATAGATTAACAAAGGATTCCATCGCAAAACCAAAGGTGGATGGACCCTTTTCTCTCTCCTCTAGCGGGACACGTGGCAACATATGGTTGGTTCTGATAAGCTACATGTGGCATAATATGATTAGATTTGATAAAGACACATGGAAGCATAGGATTAGTTGCGATAAAGTTACGATGACATTTGAATTCACCATGACGTGGCAGTACGGTAGCCCATGTGGGAGATAGTTTTGGTGTTTTGAGGGGCCTAAGGGGGGAAATGGGTGACATGTGTCACCACTCAGGAAGAGCCAGGTAGAGTGATGATGCAACATCAAAGGTTGCATATTGGAGAATTAAAATTTTACAACTCCAAATTTATTTCCCCAATTGGAAACTACCGATGAGAGGGGCTCCAATATTAGGGATAGCGCGTGGTCTAGAAGAACTTAAAGGACCAGGGGCATGAAGCACTTTACAAAGGAAAAATGGCCCCGAACAGGAACAAAATCCACTAGTGCCTTAAGGCTAAGCACCAGGTCACAACCCTCGGTCCTATGATGAATAAATGTAGAAAGGGGCTAAACAAAAGGGGCCAAAGGATATCAGAACTCACTATTTTGTAATGTATTTAAGAGTAAAAGTCCCGATGAGAAAAAAACTATGATATAACATTATGGCTATATTACAGCACATATAGAAATATAAAAGTGAAATAGAGGGAGTTATGTGATAGATGAGTCAGAAGCTATGATTCCACGACACCACCAAGGCCACCACAATTGATCCCTCTTGGCTTTAGAAAGTGGTAAGTTCAAGAAGTTAAGGCAGAAAACGACAGGTGAACTAGCTGAATCATTGTGGCATAGAGGTGGCCTGATCAGAGGCCATCATAGGAACGACAGGGAGATATTTTCTTCAACCATCATTCAGTTTTCCTTTTGTATTTTATTTTGGAATTTCTTACATTTTAAAGAAGGAATCAAATCCTTTGTAATCATTTAGACAACAGAGCCTTTAGACACCAAGACAACTAGCTGATCAGACAACTGGAGCTCAAGCTGAGATATTATGTAACTCTTTTTCAACTTCTGCCTTTCCTTATAAAAAAAAGGGAAGAAACACTTAACACAGGTTCCAGAATTCTGCACACAAGAAGCCAGAATTTGGTGGTTCCAATTTGGTTCAATTTTCTTGTTCATGAGGGACTTGAGCTATACAATTGCTAAATGTAATGGAATGATGATTTGGACTCCCTCTTGAAGGTTAATGTAACTATTTTGTTGATTCCTATCCAAGGAATGTGTAGTATGTTTTATCCTATGTCTGTCACTTCACATATGTTTTTCTTGCTCTAAAATAGTGTAATGAATCTATTGGTTTCACTCTCATTCATGGTTGTATATTTGCTACTAAGTAGTAATAGTACTTGTGTTAACTACATATTTACTTGTGTTATGTAATAGCCTACAGTACCTGTAATGTGCATACATTTACTTAATGTTATTTGGTAAAAAATGTATTCAAGAGGCATAGAGTTTGAGGCCTTCATTTGCGCTCCACTATTTCTGCATTTTCATCTCGTCACTTTTCTATATTTCTGCTGGATATTGTTGCTTAGAATTGTGTATTATGTCTAGCCCTTTACATCAATTCCCCTCCTTTTCTTCCTCTTTTTCACCTATACTACAATAACAATTTTAAACTGCCTATTGTTGTGTGTCAGCCACTAGAACCAGGATAATCCTCTTTGAGATTAGCCATATTTACCCCCTGAGTGTTTAGATATATGTGTTTTCTTGAGTTTACCTTAATGAAGGACGATTGAACCAATCCCCTTAATTATTTATTTTCAAACTAAGTGAAATATGGGGTGAAACAAAAATCCCTCTGATAATATTCAAAAGCACTCCTCTCTCACGCCCTAGCCACTGGTCTCATATCAACCCAGAGGCTCTCTCTAGGATGCTTTTATATCTTTTGAAGCAATTATGTGACAGATGATAGCAAAAGCTACAATAGAAACTATGAAAGTGAATATTTTATAGCATGTGCACTAATAGATGGAATCAAATATTCAGATTTAGAAACATGTTGCTTTGTATTGATCGAGAATGAAGATGACAAAGCAAAAGAATTAGTTTTTTTTCCAATTGTGATCCATTTCCTCTTTCATGTAATATTGAATATAGTGAACATGACAGTGAATCAAATGAATTTTATCTTATGGGTAAAAGTGAAAGTATTCTAATGGACCTAGAAGTAGAGGTTAAAAGGCATGGGGAAGTCTAGCACCATGCTATTCTGACAATCATAGAGGTGTTTTGTATCTAAAAAGAGTTACTATTCTTGTTGTTGATATTGCAACATTTGTTATATCGTCTTTGTTTCTTGCAATATTGTGGAGACAAAAATGAAAGAGACATATTCAGAAAGAGAGTTTTCCAACATTAAATGTGGGGCATCGAAGAATCTCCTATGCAGAGCTCATCATCGCAACAAATGAATTTAGTGATGCCAACTTGTTAGGAGTTGGTAGTTTTGGCAAAGTGTACAAAGGGGTTTTCAATGATGGCACAATGGTCACTATCAAGATTCTCAATCTACAAAATTAAGGGGCTCAAAAGAGTTTTGATAGAGAGTGCAAAGTTTTGGGTAAAGTTAGACACCAGAATTTGATTTGGGTCATAACTTGTTATTCAGATCTTGAAATCAAAGCTTTGATATATCCATTAATGCTAAATGAAAGCCTAGAAAAGTGGTTATATCCTGATGATGGAGAACAAAGTAGTTTGAATCTAATTCAAAGGTTGGATATAGCAATAGACATCACCCAAGGCATGATCTATCTCCATCACCATTGTTTTGTGCAATTGATTCATTGTGATTTGAAACCCAACAATGTGTTGTTGGGTGAAGATATGAATGCATATTTAATAGACTTTGGCATTGCTACTATATGTTTTGCAAGTAATGAATATGAAGCTCTCACTTCCACAAATGCACTCAAAGGATCTACAGGGTACATTCCTCCAGGTATTATTTAAACTATATACCATCTTAAGCAATGTTATGATTTTCTTATGTTTGCCTAACATTTTGAATTAAAAAATTTAAGATGAGGATCTATGAATGCAGAATATGAAGTGGGAGGACAAGTTACAATAAAAGGCGATGTATATAGCTATGGGATAGTGTTATTGGAAATGCTCACTAGAAAGAAGCCCACACATGACATGTTGTGGAAGGAATGAACTTGCAAAAATGGGTGAGTAGTAGTTTTCCAAACCGAGTACAAGAAGTAGTCGACACGGGTCTATTGAGGAGGACTTATAGATGTAGTGAAGAATATAAGGATCTCAATTGTCTTATTTCACTCATAAATGTGTGCTTACTTTGCACAAATGAATCTCCTCAAGGACAACCTACTATGATGGGAATTCTATGCATGTTGCAAAACATCAAAGGCACTTTTTTGAGCACTACTGCCATTCCCAAATTCCAATCAAATATAACACATTTGTTGGGTGGTACAATTACTACTATGAACAGCATTTGTGAAGGTCAAAGTTCTTCCACATCTTAGTCTATCGTAACAAAGTGGTAGTTATGTAACTAAACTATGATGTAATTTGAGTCTTGTTTCCCTTTCCTTGTTTGTACATAAATATGTGGTTGATTGTTTGCAAATGTGAACAATAAAGTTAGATCCATTGTCAATGGTGTTTTGGAAATGTGGAAATGTTTTTATTATTCTAAAATTTCTTATTCTATCTCAAAAAAAAATTATGTTCAATATCCTTTGCATGTATAACTGAATGCATCACCCTCACTTGTATTAAACACATTAAAAGTTATGCATAACTCGATGCATCACACTCACCTTGTATTAAATACATTAAAATTTTAGTATTTATTTTAAATGATTAAAACATAGAAATATTTTTTAGTTTTGGAAATTATGGATGAAAATGTCATAATTTCTAGTTGGCGAATATAATTATTGTTGATTTTTTTCTTTTTTTTTTAAACAATATAACTTGCGTTGTTTACATCCATACCCATGAAACTAGAATGATTAGAACAAAATCATAAGCACATACGTACATTCATACCCTATTGAAGAGGTTGTGTATCTTGCAACATATATTAGCAATAAAGTAAAAAGTTGAGTGTTATCATTAGGCTATGAAACATGTGATACTTCTTTGCCCTGAAGTGTGTGGAGTTATGCAACAAAAAACTAATTATACAAATTAAACCTTCCCTCATTTTCCAATAATCTATTTTGATTCTAGAGATACTATGATTCAGAGCCATGTTAGTGATATTATGATTGAGAGCCATGTTAGTTCTGATTAGACAGAGTCCTAAATTCTCATACCCATGATTGAAAAGTCCTAAATTATTAGAGCCATGATGCATTCTTGAAAATTGTATTTGATATTGGATGTGAACGTAATGGAAGTTCTATTTTTTTTTGTTAAATTGTCATTGAAATTTTCAGTGAGTTTTAGGCATGCTGGGCATTGATGGTTTAAGGAATAGCTCAGTGAGCTTCCACATAAGAAAGGGAAAGTACGCTTAAATATGAGAAGAACCATACCAAGCTAAATGACGAGAAATTTAGCAGGAACATAAAATCATGGGGTAGAAGTCAATGTTGCAGTTATATCTATAGTTTGCCCAATTTTAAATGCATTGTCGAGTTCCCTGGAAAGATTCAACCTTCCCTTTGCCTTCAAAATATCCAAGGTGGATAGCATTTTGGACTGATGTGGCCAAAAAGAGGCCCAATTTAATTTTTTTTTTCTTTTGAAGCAGACGCTAATTTTGAGGAAGGAATATGCAACAATGGTGATTGTGATTCTAATTTCTACATGCAAAGATAGTTGATGGACTACTTCGAGGAGCGAGCAAATGTACTAAAACAAATGGAGGTTGGAAGGAACAAGATATCAAGATTTAGGAAAACATGGCTAGAACTTTCTGAGGATTGGAAAACTTGGCTAGAACATTATTATTCCCTTCTTACTATGTTCATCCATCTTCCAAAGAGCTTGTGCATGTGTATAAATTTAATTTCAAGATTTCTTGAAACACATGGTCGAAGTTCATTGAAGAAATACAGAACATGCCTGTGATTTCTTCATTATAGAAAATCTCGGTGAAGCTCATTGATTTGATTTAGAGATTGAAGAAAAAATAAGCACAAATGATCCCAGGTTCCAATGATTTCAATTATTCATTTTTTTTGATATTTTGTATTTGACTAAATCAACTCTCATTCGAAGCCCCATGATGAATCTTTGCAAATCATAGGTAAATGTTACTAGTAGTGTGAATAGTTTGTTGGTCAATAGTGTGAATAGAGTCAATCATAGGTCACCCTTAGGTATTTGGAGAATATAAAAAAATCATTGTTTATGTTCAACTTTATTTAAACTTCAACAAGGAAACTCAATTTTCTATTGTATCGATGTTTACTTTATTTTACTAGAAAAGTAAGTGTTTAGCATCATTCTTGAAGACTCTTTTATTCAAACTGCAAAGACGGAAAGATTTAATTAATTTGACCGTGGTATTTTTTTATGAAATTTAGCTTTCTAAGAATACTTTTTAGTTAATTTTGTGCGAGGGAGGTATTTTCGTGACTAAATTTATCACAATGGCGTATGCAACCAATGATTTGTCACTAATTTTATGGAAATTTTAAATTAACCAATGGTTTATCACTAGTTTTATGGAAATTATAAACTATTTAAAGTTCGAGATTTGATATAGTGATTTCTAATTTATTGGAATTTTTGTGTTATTTACCATTGCTGGTTAGTTGGTTGTATGGTGTGCAAGCTAATTGGTTGTATTGTGTGCAAGGAAGATTATAAATAAAGAAGAATAATGAATGATTGAGAATTTTTTAAAGGGAAGAGGACATACATAGACCTCCTAGTATTTTAAAATATAAATCTTTTTATATAATAATGAAAAAAAAGTGCAAGAAGAGATTTTTATAGAGAAGCCATGTTGGTAAAGAGAGTAGGTCATAAATTGTTTGATTAAAAATCAGCAAGCTATAACAATCATGCTAGGATATGACACCAATGATATATGGAGGATATACAACTATCTTAATATGAAAGATCCAATGCGAATATGTACTTCATTAAGCGATCTTCAACTATGACATTACATATGGGTGTTATAATGGCCCCATTATGAAAACATGTTGAAAACCTCCTACAATGGGCATGATTGCTCGACTCACACCGAAGATTCTTTATATCATTTTCCCTCTCTTCTTAGCTTCTAAACAATGATTTTAGATATATAACACCAATTTATAGACATGTTAACATTTTGTTAAACATTAAAATATTTTTTTGTATTTACAACATGCAAGGAAGCAACATGCACTCTTTGTTACATCATCATTTGCAAGCATAACAATTGGACATTTGTACTTTTTGTCTCATATTATTTAGATTATCCTACACATTCTAATTATTCCTCCAATATTAAGTGATGTATTCTTAGCATTGGGACTTGATTATAATTTATGGATAATACACCCACATGAAATAATTAGGATCAATCCATAATCATCACTCAATGTTGGAAAACAAGTTTTTGGATGTTAAGCATTGGATTATTTTCCATTCTAATTATAAACTAAATTTACCTATTAGCATAAATATTAGAAGAAATAATTTCATTAAAATGTTATCCTCTCAAATTGAATTTTTGTCCAAATTATGTTTCTCTTTATCTCACTATTTTAATAAAATGAGAAGAAATATACGTATTTATATCTATATTTTTTTTCATTGAATGTAAACATTTCTTATAAAAATATATATATTTCTTATAAAGCTATATTATTATTATTTATAAAATGAAAATTTTATACACAATTTTTGCAATTGCAATTGTTTTTAAACACATTTAAATATAACATTTGAACTTATAACTCTTTGCATAATTACCATTTCCTTAAAAGATACGATAATAGAGATATCGTATTTAACATATATTTTTTTTGAAGAAATATTAATACATTTTCTATGCCTTTGTTAATCAAAAGACAAATTATAAATTTGTACTAGATCTTTCAAGAAATATTCAAATTCTTGTTAAATTCTACAAACAATATAAATATTATTTGTGTATAAATATAGATGGAGATTGATAGAAAATTATATTCTACTACTACCATATTATGTTGCCCCTCTTGGTTAATGATTTGTGAAAATTCAAGAATTTATAAAATGTGAAAATAAATATGAATATTAATTTTACTACCTTTAATATGATTGTTTTTTTAAATATTATTATTATTATTATTATTATTATTATTATTAAATATTGGATTTTTTATTTAAATTATTATTTTTTTCAAGACAAAAAGAAATGAATATGTTTCTATTAATAAGAGAGCCATGTTACATGTACATATTGTTAAAAATGTAGCATCAGATATATAGCCACATGGACAACTAATCAGCAGTCAACAACAACCAATACTAGCCAAAACTCTAATATTTGAAATCAGTTGCCTCCAATACCTACCAAAAAATAATCATATACTAAATCATCATAAAAGGCCAATAACAATTAGGATGAAAATATAAACTCCTAGAAAAGGATGTGGCAGTAAACGAGGCATTGAGGCTCAAAAATAAAAACAAAAGAGATAGATTTTTCCATGAGCACGAAGCGAAAAAATTGGTACTAATGTGACGTCCTTGCAAGTAAACAGAAAATTTGATGCGACCCAGATTCATTGAAAGTCCTTTCTTTGAAAACTTCTTAGCAACAACATTGAATTCACTATGTAGATGTGAAAAGGTGACTTGTTGGGAAAGTCCTCCGATCTTGTTTATTTGATGCATCCAATGGACAAAATGTGGAGGGGAAAAAGTAGTCCCATTGTTAATCCAATGTATGGTTATCTAAGGATCGCCAAAGATATGAAAAACATTGAGGTTTAGTCACTTCACACGATACAGTAAACTCCATAATGCAATAACTTCCACTCTGTTAGTTCCATGTTCTCCATTCCAACGAAAATGATACATGAGATCTGCATTAGTAGCAATGCAGACTCCATAACCGCAACATTGATTATGGGATGCCCCATTGAAATGGTTGATAGGAAAAGATGTGAATGAGGGTCAAGACTTTATAATATTTTTCATCATGTAACCAGTGGTCCGCTAGTATTCACAGTACAAAGCATAGACTTTGGAAGAAATATATTGAAACTCCATTTTCTGTTGTATCAATGTTTACTTTATTTTACTAGAAAAGTAAGTGTTTAGCATCATTTTTTAGGACTCTTTTATTCAAACTCCAAAGGAAAAAAGATTTAATTAATTTGACCGCGGTCTTCCTTTATGAAATTTAGCCTTCTGAGAATACTTCTTGGTTAATTCTGTCCGAGGGAGGTATTTTCATGACTAAATTTACCACAATGGCGTATGCAACCAATGGTTTGTCACTAATTTTATGGAAATTATAAACTATTTAAAGTTCGAGATTTGATATAGTGATTTCTAATTTATTGGAGTTTTGGTGTGTTATTTATTGTTGCTAGTTAGTTGGTTGTATGGTGTGCAAGCTAGTTGGTTGTATTTTGTGCAAGGAATATTGTAAATAGAGAAGAATAAAGAATGATTGAGAATTTTGTTAAGGGAAGAGGACATACATAGACCTCCTAGTTTTTGAAAATATAAATCTCTTTATATAATAATGAAAAAAAGTGCAAGAAGAAAATTTTATAGAGAATCCATGTTGGTAAAGAGAGTATGTCATAAATTTTTTATTTACAAATTAACAAGTGTTATATACATTTTTGGGCACTTCAACCACAATCATAAATGTCCATAAACTGAGGGCTCCTAAGTTCCTAAAAGTGTTGCTTCACTGCCTAAAGGAATAAGGTCAACTGATTACATCATCTCCCAGAAGTTCTCCACTGAAAACTGCTCATAAATGGTCAAAGCTGGACCATACTGAAAGCTCAATGTAGGGGGTGCGATGCATATCACCTTCCCAATATACAAGGTGTGATGCATACTGATTTGCTCCTCTACAGTAGGGTGAGATGGTCGGGAATGGACAAATAGCAGGGACAAAAATGCGAGATGGAAGATCATGGAATCTTCCGGAAGCTTCCCCTCTGACACTTGCCACTCCATTTTCGACCAGGGATGAGTAAGAGATCATCATTCTCCAAGTGGAAGCAGGAACTATCATAGAGAAGACAC
>APFE031159050.1:0-13310 GCA_000404065.3 Pinus taeda | reverse complement strand
GTGTCAAAGCGTCTAAAATTCATTTAATTCGAAAAACATTTTTCCCTTTTTATTTTGAGTTGATCAAGTAATCTGCAATCGTGGAAGAAAGTCAATCAAAACCCCGTCGTTCGCAGAGACTTATGAGTCAACCATCATTGACTCCGGAAGCGAAGCCATTTCGGATGAAGCGAACTCATTTAACTGGATCAAAGTCCCCTAGGTTGGTTGGAGCAAGCACTCCAACATCCTCAGAGACTCCGGTTACTCCGAACATTTCTGGAATCGCTGCCTCTATAGAAGAAATTCCGCAACAGAAAAAGGACATTACAACTGATCCTAGTGTGACGGTTAACACTTCTATTCCTGAACCGACTCCATCTACAGCTGATTCGGAAGGTGTTACTCCCCAACCATCCGCTGTTGCAAAACTTACATATTCTTCGACACCATAAATATTTTACGGACCTGACGGTCTACCTCTTCCTCCTGGATTGATTGCCATAGAAGAGATTATGGAAGATCCTCCATTTAGCACTCCAACGCAACTTGGAGTTGGGATCGCCCTGTATCCTTCTTCGTCAGAAAATATTCACCCACCCTCAGAAGTTCCTGAAGAATCGCTGAGGAATCTTTTGGATAGACTTAATATGTCTGAACAACCATCAACATCAAGGACCGTGTCACCCGACACAGCAACAACAGAAGCTCCTTCTGCTGTTCCGACAATGTTTCCTGGCGTGCCATCTGTCCCGACCAGCTTTCAATCACTAGATGGAGTCCATCCTGGGACTATTTCGACAGTATGGGTTGTTCTCGTTTGTTCGTTTGGAATTATATCTGGAATCTCTTACGTTGAGTCTCGACAGATTGATCCGTCACAAGGTCAATTTGGGCAAACTGGTCCCCAGAGGCAAATTATTCCTTTGAGCATTGGATTACCGTCGTATGGAGGGCCGTATACCCTTTCATTGTCTTCCCTAGAAGGACAACCATGCGTGAGTTCACAACAAAATTTGGGTTATGCTGGAATCACAACTGGAAGTTGGGTCCTAGTCCTGTCTCAACAACCAAGAGTTGTATGCTCAATACAACAAAGTTCACCTATGACAAACATCCCCACTATGCCAGCTATTGTGACAGTATCACAAGTGCAAGCGTCACCAATTGTATGCCAATCTCAAGTTTCGCAAGTCGCCATACAACAATCTCTTGTACCTCCAACACAACCACAGTCACCCACTAGTGGAATGGCATAGGTTCAAATGGGGAACACCAATCCCCATCTTGGTCAAACAGTCAGTGCTGGACAATAGTCCATGGCTTCACAACCATGGCTGGTGCAATACCAACAACCGTAATTCCAACAAGCTTACCAAGGATATGAGCAACAAGTCTTTGCAAGTAATGGGCAACAGTATCAACCATATCATAATGGTTATGCCCATCAATCTTACCAAAGTTACCAACATCAAATGCATTATGCTGGTATGCAATGACTGACTGCTCAAATGATTCAATCTTATCCTAGGTATGCTCAAGCAAGCCTGAATCAACAGTTGCCCTTCGTGGCAACTCTAGAGTTACTGGACCTAAGTCGACTAGTGAACGATCCAATTGCCTACGCCCCTTGGTGGCTGGCTATTCCGCATAAACTTCCGTCGGATATTCCTAAATTTAATGGAAATCTGGGCGAAGACCCATCGAATCATGTGATGACTTTTAATCTATGGTGTTCATCAAACACTCTCAATGATGATTCGATTTGGATTCGCCTCTTTCAGCTCATGTTAATTGGTCCAGCAGTAAAGTGGTATATCGAACTCCCTAGAGCTTCGTTTGATAACTTCAGTACCCTAGCCACAACCTTTTTAACCCATTTTTAGTTACCTATCAGGTACAAAATAGGAACTGAGCTGCTTACCAATTTCAAACAAATGACAACCACTCACATATCCGATCATATTCATGAGTGGCGGCGTCGTCGTAGGATGGTAAAAACATATGTTCCTGATCAACTATTGGCTGAATGGTTTATTAAGTCACTGTTACCCGCTATTACAGAAGATGTGGCAAAGGGGGGAGTCGTCACTGAAGAGCAAGTTATTGCTCGTGCACAATATCTAGACTTGATATATACTCAATCTGGCATGCTCTATGATAAAATCCCTAAGGCCTAGACCATAATTCTCCATTCCTTCGCCTCCTAAATCAAGCGAAGGCTCTCATGCCGGCGATGGTGTGATAGGTACGACAAGCACTAAAACCACAAAGGCCACATCAAAAAAGCCCCGCACAGTTTTGAGTGAAGATGCAAATGAGGAATTTCTAGCCTCGGAAGTAAATGCCGTGTTAACAGACAAAGGCAAAGAAACCAAGCAACCAGGAGGCAAGAAGAAAAAACAAGGGAAGAAGAAAAACCAGAGAGACTCATCTCCTAGAAAATCTTCTGCAAACCCTTCTGGGAATGTGAAACCAAAAACTCCATGTCATATATGTGATGAGGATCACTGGACCAAAGAGTGTCCATATAAAGAAGAACTTAGAAAATCTTTCAAAAGTTCAAAAACCTCGGTTGTACTGATGGATCTGTTTCCAAACCCAGGAACAAATATGGTTGCTAGCAAAAATGCTTCCCCGTCCCAAGTGCTAATGTTGTCAGTCTCGAAGCAACTGAATGATGCTCTAATAACGATAAGGAATAAAGATTACGGGAATCCACAGATGTTGAACAACAAGGATAAATATCAACCGAGTAGTTCAACAATGACTTCAACAGAAGTCGTGCCACCCATCATTCCTGAATTAAAAATAAAACCACCAAAGGGAGTAGTGCACAAATCGACGTTTAATCCTCGTGCCCGAGCAGCACAACACTATAATATAGTGGAGGATTTAGCTCAATCACCATCCGCAATGTTGACTCTTGAGGTACTGCAAAATTGCCCCTCCCAAAAGTAGGCTTTATTATCAACAATAGGTGGGATTGACCCAACGGATTCCAATCTTGTATCTTTTAATCATAAAGGATACGACCCTCAATTGCCAGCTCAACTAGCTTTACTCATTCAAGTGAAAGCCCTCAACAAAACTGTTCATAGAACAATTATTGATGAGGGGGCATCAACATGTATCATGTCGATGAGTTTCTGGAAAACTTTGGGGTCTCCGTCTTTGTCGTGATCATCAACAACATTAAAAGCATTTGATGGGTGAACATACACCCCGTATGGGATACTAAGTAACTTGCAAGTTGAACTGGGGGGAAAAATAGTAGAAATCGATGTTGAAGTCATCGACGGGAATCTTGATTACAACATCCTACTCGGAAGAACCTGGATATATGCCATGGAAGTTGTTGTGTCGACCTACTTTAGGAAAATTGCATTTCCTTCCAAAGGAGGAATTACAATCATCAACCAACAAACTTTTCTCCCCAACAGTTTGCATGTTACGGGAAGCATTCCAATGATCCATGGAAGCCCTAGCATGCTTCATAATATCGGAGTAGGCCAACTAAAAGACCCTACGTTAATGGGAACTTTTACCCTACCGCCTCCTACCAATTTGGCGGAAGTGGCTAATGTAGGAACCTGCAATATGATATCTTCCATTCAAAGGATGTCAGAAAACGATGTTGAGATGGATCATTCGCAGGTTTTGCCTCTAACCCCACTGGAAATATTATAGCAATCAATGTTCTTAGCATGGGAGGCAAACCAGCATCAACGCTCGTCAAGCGTTTGGATTGATAAGTCTAAGGAATATGGCACCCCTTCAGATCCTTGGTTGCAAGTACACCTTACGGACAAAGGAATCATTCAATCAATGATGATAAATGGGGCACCATGGGAAGATCACCACCATCGTTCCAATCTTCCGACTTGTAGAGAAGATAATTCCGGTGACCTACAACATCCTTCAGTATTTGACTTTCTGACAAATACTGTAAACACGGTGGATTCTGAAAGAAACCTATCCAATATCGAAGAGACTATTGCCATAATCATCTCGACCAAAACAAATGTTATAGAAAACATTCATGTTGGCAAATCTTGTTCTTCTTCGGAACTGGAAATATATAGCACTCTCTTTCGCGAGTTTAGAGATGTCTTTGCTTGGTCATATGATGAAATGCCAGGTATCGACTCAAGCATAGTTGAACACAATATTAAGATGTATCTAGATGTCAAACTGGTACGACAACGGCTAAGGCAGGTACAGCCCAAGAAAGTCGTTGCCATCAAGGCAGAAGTCGAAAAACTCCTCCATGTTGGTTTCATTTACCCCGTTCCTCTAACCGATTGGGTATTGAATCTCGTTCCCGTGATGAAAAAACAAGGAACAATTAGAGTGTGCGTTGATTACAGGGATGTAAATCAAGCTTGTCCAAAAGACAACTACCCTACACCCTTTATTGACCAAATTATTGATGAATGCACCGGATGCGAAATCTTTTCATTCATGGATGGATTTTCCGGGTATAATCAAATAAATATCCTCCCACGGGACCAGTCAAAGACTGCATTCATTTGTCCGTGGGGCACATTCGCATATTGCAAGCTACCCTTTGGTTTGAAGAATTCAGGGCGACTTTTCAGAGAGAAATGAACTATGCCTTCCATGACATCAAAAACATCGTTCAACCTTATCTCGACGATCTCCCAGCTCATTCGCGAAAGAAGACCGATCATCCGCGCCATTTGAGAGCAATATTTCTACGTTGCCGACACTACAAGATAATACTAAATCCACACAAATGTGTGTTTTGTGTCAGTTCTGGTCATTTACTTGGCTTCGTTGTCTCAAAGGATGGGATTCGTCTCAACCCTTGCAAGGTTCAGGCAATCATCGATTTGCCTCCACCTTCAAGCCTGCTTCAGATTGGGAAACTCCAAGGGAAAGAAAATTTCCTCAGGAGGTTCATTCCAAATTACGCCGAACTAGCTAAAGGTTATACTCGTCTTTTGAAAAAGGATGTACCCTTCATTTGGGACTAGGTCGTGCAAGCCTCCTTTGATTCTTTAAAGAAATCTACAATACAAGCGTCATTAATGTATGCTCCTGATTATCAAAAAGACTTTAACTTGTACCTGGATGCAGTAGATACGACCATAGTGATGGTTTTAGTTCAAGAAGACAATCGAATTGAACATCCTATATATTATTTAAGCCGAAACTTAAATAATATGGAAATGAAATACTCCTACGTTGAAAAGCTCGCCCTCACAGCTGTTCAAGCGATACAGAGATTTCGGCACTACGTCCTCTTCAGGAAAACTACCATTTTATCAGATTGCAACCCCATGGCTTATATATTGTCGCGACATTTGCTAGGGGGAAAGTATTCGAAATGGATAGCAATTCTACAAGAGTTTGATTTGGAATTCAAAAAATCCAAATCAAAGAAAGCCCTGGTATTCGCGGAATTACTATGCGATCTCCCATCGTCGTCCAACGATGCAACATCCGAAGAAGAAATCGTGGATGAAAATTTGTTTCTGATATCTTCAAGAGATTTGTGGTATGGAGATATAATCATCTATCTCTAGACACAAACATATAGGTCTAATACGTCACGCTCCGAACAACGACGTATTCGATACCAAGCAAAAGACTACGTGATCTTCGGTGATACTCTTTACCGTCGTGGTATCGATACAGTTCTTCGGAGGTGCCTCACCCTTGAGGAGGCCGAAAAAGTCCTGAATGAATGCCATTTAGGCGCATGTAGGGGGCATCAATCTAGTTATCCTACGGCGTAAAATTTTTTACGAGCAGGATACTTCTGGCCAACAATGTTCAAAGATTGCATAACCGCAGTTAGAAGTTGTCATGCTTGCCAAATTTTCGATAGCAAAACCAGAAGACCACCCGCACCATTGCAACCAGCAGTAGTTGTTGGGCCATTTGCCAAATGGGGCATAGATTTCATGACATGTAACCCCACCTCGACCGGGGGCCATGGGTACATAATAGTCACGGTGGACTATTTTACCAAATGGGCCGAGGCGATGCCTACATTAAACAACAGCGGCGAAATGGCTGCCCTTTTCTTTTTCAATCACATAGTCTCCAGATTTGGTGTTCCACAGGCCATAGTCACAGATCATGGATCGCATTTTCATAATCACATGATGGTTGAGTTGGCTGCAAAATTAGGATTTTCCCAAGACAGCTCTACTCCATACTATCCGCAAGCTAACAGACAGGTTGAAGCAATAAACAAAGTCCTAAAGCGCATGTTGCAAAGGATGATCGAAATCCACAAACGGGATTGGCACCTAATCCTATACTCGGCCTTGTGGGCATATCAGACATCGGTAAGAAATGCAATCAGATTCACACCTTTTCAATTGGTGTACGGTCTGGAAGCAATCTTACCGATTCAATGTGAAATCTTGTCCCTCAAACTCGTAGTCGACCTTCTCCCCGGAACCTCAGAAGAAGAGGCTCGTTTCTTGGAACTAATCCATCTGGATGAAACCCATCGTGATGCAGCTTCGGCTAACGAGGCTCATAAGAAACGAGTCAAAGCACAGTTCGACAAGAATGTCAAACCTCGCATCTTCTCAGAGGGTGACCTGGTTTTACTTTATGACTAGGAATCCGATAAATTGGGAGCAGGGAAATTCCAATCGTTATGGATGGGTCCCTTTATTTTTAAATGAGTGTTAGCAAAAGGAGCCTACAAGTTGATGGACTATGATGGGATTCCACTGGCACAACCTCGCAATGGGTTGTACCTCAAGCGTTACTATGCCTGATTTCGCATAGTAATCCTCGTGCTTTTGTTACATTTTTGTTTTCACCAAGATAATTTAATTTGGTGAAATAATCCACTTTTTGCATTCGTTGTAGATGTCGAACCTACTGGAATCATTTGTTGGCTATGCCGACGGGGCAAGTCGTAATTCGCGGAATCTGTCTTTTATGGCATGGGCCATTTTCAATCCCAGTGGCGAGTTAGTAAGTTTCAGAGGAGTGTGTATTGGTCGGTCTACGAACAATATCATTGAGTATAGCGCATTGATATAACTCCTTTCTGATGCCATCACACATGGTATATGTCGACTTATCGTTAGGCTAGACTCACACCTCGGCATTCTACAACTTACCGGCATCTATGCTGTACGAAATCCAGCTATCTATTGTATGTTCCTAAGGGTCAAAAGTTTGGAAAGACAGTTTGATTTCATCCAATATCAACATATTTCCAAAATTTTAAACACATTAACAGACTCATTAGCAAATTGTGTGTTAGATAGACATTGCGACATTTATAAAAAGAAGCATCACATCAATATATGCAGTAGGATTATGTAACTGTACCGAAATAAAGCTCTGAAAATCAAAAATATATTCCATAACTATTTATAGTATGTACATAATGTTTTGTAACCAAGACAAAATTAGTCAAATGACCCAAAACGCAAAATGCTATGGGGCACCCTAGCCTAATGATGCTGGTGATAACAAGTCACCGCCTGTGCAATCATGCGTAAGAGCCTAGTCCATCGACTCGGCACTCCAGTGGTATGTCGCTGCAACCTCAAAGGTAGCTCATTGGTCCTCACGTCTGGGATACCAAGGGTAAGACCCTAAATCTAGTCTTGTAGTGCTGAAAGAGTCTTGGCCACATCAAGGTCGTGGAGGATAGCCCTCCCAACAGCTTCTCCTGCTAGAGCGGTCGCTGGGTCTCTACGGCGTACTGCTGGTCGAACTGGGCCAACATATGCATGAGCACATGAGTTTTGATTAGTCTTGATCATAAGCATGTAAGAACATTATAAACAACAATGAATAGAGATATGGTCAGAAGAAATTACCCATGGCACCCCACTGCTCACCAACCGGTAACACCAAATCTGGATCACCTCGGAAATCCATACCAGTATATGGGAACCTGGCATAGACCATCTCCTGATGGTCAAACCACTCAAAGAATTTCTTAGAAAAAGAAATCTGGGGCTGACCAGCGTGCCGAGACATGAGATCGACCCATCTCTGCATCCGTGGTTTGGTCGGTGGAGGTAGGCCAAGTGATATATACTGTGGCTGCATCTGTGGGATTCGCTCTGTTATCTCAAAGTCAGACCCTGGAAGGCTGCATACCAAGAAGACCTCAAGTAACTATTTCAAACCTACTTTAGGCTGAGGCTTAGCCTCCTCAACCTGAGAGGGCTCTCTCAAAAGGGTTAATGATTTTTTTCAATTGTAATTAAGATGGCTAACTCTTGTGAAACGAATATAAAATATGAATGGTGGAAACACAATTAAAATCTATCCATTGGGCTTATGGATTCAACATCATTTCAGTATGACAATGGTTTCAACCTTACATAGAAGTCAGGGCATTCAGCATTCAACACATTCAGAACATACCAAAACATATAGGACCACACAGTCTATGAATGTATATAGGAAGTTAGAGCACCATAAGTGAATTCTAAGTGATTACACATTCATACCACTGAAAATATTAGGAAAAGAACAATACAACACATTCCAAACATCAAATCCCTCATGAGTCCTAAGAGGCAAAGCCAAACTTGTATTACTAAAACAGAGTCTTTACATAAGCCAAATATCAGAACTTTTTTTTTTATAAATTTCCAACCCTTTGTACATTTCTCTTTCTCCTATTTATAGAGCTCTTCTACTTGATTGAGATTCCTCCTCAAGCATGAGGGGAACTCAAAATCTACTTCTAATGACACCTATTCAACTTTTAATTGCCTATTAAATGTAACAAACTTCAACTAGACTTTCTAGAGATCTAAATCAAGTAGGATTCTAACACCATGTTATGCTAATAATAGCCTTGATTACAATGGTTCTCGTTCTTTGACATCTGGTCCCTTTTTAGTTTGGCTATGATGGATATTCAAGGCTCCATGCTAGTCTTCCATGCCACATCTTTTCCATTGTCCTGAAACATAGGAAACTACCCTTGCTCATCGGCCTTTAGTTTGCCTTACAATTTTCGAATCCACAGAAGCATGTCCTTCATCTTTGATTATCCAAAATGTAACAGATGGCCACATCCTTGATGTGTTGTCCACCTCCTTTATGTTTAAAGGCAAAAACTCTTTCAAACTATTTTGACATATTTTGAACTGTGGTAAATGTGCTCACTTTATGACAAAAATTTAAAGTTGGATTTGAATCCATATTTTCTCCACCTGTCTTAACCTGGTTGAATGTTGAAGCTTCAAATGATGCCTTGTATATATTCCCCTTTCAAAATTTCCTGCTTATGTTTCAAAACCGGTTGTTTGATATTGGATTATTTAGCTTCAGCAGTTTCGTAGCGCGCTACGAAACTGCTGAGCTCTAGTCATCACCTTCAACAGTTTCGTAGCGCGCTACGAAACTGCTGAGTTGTTTCAAAAATCACAGTTTCAACCCAAAACTTTGCTATTTGAGAAATTTGTTGTTAAAACATTCTTGCAACAGTTTCAAGACCTTCCAAAATTGAATGGGAATGTTTGGAAAGATTATACCAAGCAAAACTATCAAAACTTTGAAATATATCCTTACTTGAAGTGGGTTTTGTTTATGGAGATCCTTTTTGCTGGTTCAATTGAATCTTTAAGTCTTCAACTTGTTTTTTTAGTACTTCGATCCCAGACCTGAGGTTTATATTGACTTTTCTGATAAATTGAGCTTCTTTTATTGCAGGAGTAGTCCAGCTACAGAATTGAACATTAAAATCAACCACTTCAGGAATTTTAAAAGTTTGATCCTCCCATCGAGCCTGCATTTGGTTAAAATAAGCCTCCTTAGCTGCAAATTTCCAAGAAGCTTTCTTTAATCTAGCAATCTCAAAGTTGGCAGATTCCAATCTCCTTTTCAAGTTTTCCACACTGCCTTCTTTTTTAGTGGCAACTATTTTTCCTTTATCCTTTCTTTCACGAGGCCGTGTCTCCTCCCCTGTTTCATCTACCCTTGGTGACACCTCCTGTACTTGTTTGAAATTTCTTGTTATGGGTCTCCTAGGTTTGAAAACAAATTGTTCAGCTTGATCATCAAACTTAAGTTTCTTTGAGGCTTTGACCTTCTTAGCCTTCTCTTTTCCTGACTGTATCAAATTAGCTTGAACTAGTGGGGACTCTTCAATGTCAATTGCTTGCAATAAATCATTTAAGTCTCCCTTTGAAATAGGACTTTCTTCAATAGCCATGGACTTACCCTTTTCTTTTGCCACCTGGCTCCTTGTTTTTCTTCTTTGAACTTCTCCACCTATGCTTGATTCATGTGCAGTTTCTTTGACCTGAGTTTTTCCTTTAATTGACTGCTGGGTTGTATCCTGAATAGTTAGTGGCTTGGTAGACTCTCCAACTTGTTTCCTTGCTTTTAACTTTGAAACCCTCTTGGCTCTTGGTTCTGCTTGATAACTGGTTGTTGTTGAAGGTTCCTTCACCACTTGAGGGCTAAGACCGGTCTTGCTCTTGAAACCGGTCATGAATATGAATGTATCCCAGTCTCTGCCTACCCTCTGGAGTTCATGCAGAACCAGTAACTTAATCAGGCCATGGTGAAATAAAGAAGTCTCACAAGCCTCTTTTCTTAGTTGCACCTTGTCACACATTTTACTCAAACTGCGGAGTAAGTAAAAAGGTAGATCAATAGGTTCCTTCCCTGTGAAATGCAATATAAGTCTGAAATGGTACGAATACACCTTGTTATATCTTCCTTCACAGGTCAATTATTTCTGTATACAGGTGAGCAAATGTGCGTAGGATTCTTTGACATAGCTCCTAGGAATAGACTTGCTCAAATCCGAGTTAATGAATTCCTTCTTTAGAAATTCTTTGCATGGGTTCATGTCAAATTTGAAATTCTTGAACCAATTTTCTTGCCCTCTTGGAATCTCTGTAACTGTGGATATCATGTCAAGTGAGACCTGCAATTCCATCATATCAACCTTTGAGTTTAATCCTGTAAAATTCAATGAAAATTCTTTAGTCACTTGTGCATGACCTCCCTCGAGCTTCTTGCAAAAATTCCAACATCCAGCTTGTTTAAATGCCTATTCGACCTCTCTGTTCTTCAAGGTTATATCCAAACCTTCAAACTCATTTCTCAGACATTTTCCTGATCTGTGGTGTTTCCTTTCTACTGATCCCTCCATGAAGATTCAGTGACCTATAGGCAGGGAATGCTAGCGTTGTTCAAACTGAAAACTCTTCCTCTCTTGAATTTCTGCCTCGCCTGATAGCTGCCTTGCTTGATTTGCTGCCTCGCTTGATGACAATTTTTTTTCAAATTGAAATCTTGCAGATTTGTTTCTCATGCAAGGCTTACAGTCATCATTAAAACTTGTTCATAGGTGGCTTTCCTTCGAACTTGTATTCCGTGTGTATCAACGTACCTAATGGTTGTGATAATGGAGATAGGTGGTTGGACGTGATATGTGGAGTACATGAACTGACAAAGAATGACGCAACCATAGATTAACTTAACATATTTGACAATTGGGAAAGATTCGCTGCGGAATGCACGAATCTCTGATTTCACAGCGCGGTCAGTGTAAATTTTGAATTATGCGCTACGAAATCACCTAATAACGTATCGTGTTGCGAAAACACCTAAAGGACTATTGTGCTATGAAACTGCTAAACAGGATTAATGCGTTGTGAAAACACTTTAGAATGGTTACATGCGCTATGCAATCACCTAAAAAGGCTTTGTGGTACATAATGATTTTTTAAAACAAAGTTACACATGGCTATGAGATCGGTGATGAATGAAGGTGACTAGTGATAGATGAGAATGCATGCTTGACTCACGACCTCCTAAGACTCGGACTCTAAGGAAAAACGAAATCAAACTTAGACTAACACTGACCTTTTTCATCAAGCTAGTATAAAAAATTTTGGCATTAGATTTCTTAAGTGATAACATGCTCCAAGGCGAAAGCTGTCAAAATAAAGCCATAACCAAAGTTCTTGGATCTACCGCTCTTCACCTTGGTCAATTGTTCCTTCATCACAGAAAGTACTGCATCGCACCAATTGAACACCTTTGGTTCAAGGAATTCCAAAGCATACTGCATATAAGATCTGTTGGCTATATGAAGAGCAGAACTACCAGCTAGTCTTGCAAAAGTAAACAGGATGGTCCGCAAGGGCCGGTCACTGACATCTCAGATGTTGATCTTGCCGTCTGCACTCGGCTGAGATCCCTCTCTGCAATGCCGACGAATGTACTCCCTCATGGACTCACCCCCACGGGCGGAGCCTGATAATGAGAGAGGGGCATCGTGCCTTGATAAACCGGTCAGAAAATAGATGTCCACCACTGTTAAGGGGATCGATTTGCCCCTAATCTGGAATACTTGGTTGATAGGATCCTAGGCATTGAGGAAATACTACAACAAACTAATTTTTTGCCTCATGCTAGAGATACGAAAAAACTTTAGCAAGCCATAGTTCCGTAATGCAGCTACTATGCCCGGATCATGTAAAGCATTAGTTTCCTCTTCTTCATGCTCGTGTTCTCTCCATGTGACAACCATTTTGCTCCGATGAATCTTTGAAAAACAAACAAGGGAAGAGTCAGGATCTTCATTTGGTGAAAACAGGCAAAACTTTCATGAGGAAACTATGCAAAATTTTTCCTTCTTGCGCCCATCGCACCCCAGCAAGTGTACTAGGAGCAATGCATACTGACTAGTCAGTGGAGATATCAGTATGCATCACACCTTTCGACTAAGGAAGGGTGCGATGATCCTAGGGTGAGTTCTTCAAACCCTAGGGGATCAGCAGGACAAGGAAATAGGCTCAAAATCCAAAATGAAAGGCATGTAATGAAAGAGCAAAGGTTTAGCTCTTACCTAGTATGAACTATGTCGATAATCGTCCACAGAATCTCCCGGAATCCGCTAGTGAAAATCAGGGGGGAAAGCACCTCTAGAGCTCCAACAAACCAAATTCAAATGAAATGGTAAAATGAGAGGTAAAAGTCACTTTTAATTTACTATGCACATAATTCAAGTAAACTATTAGTGTTTTTTAACTCATTTATCAAGAATATGTTTTCATTTCTAATCAGTTTGATGAAGCAAATGAACAGGTAGTACAATCTTTGAAGGAACAAAATGTTAAGCGTAAACCAAAAAATCAATGACCATCATGGTAAGCAATGTTGTCGCAGAATTCAAGCTCGTTAAAAAATAAACTCTCCACAAGCAGTTTTAGCACATAGTTCAAGCTCGTTAAAAAATAAACATAAGTTATGAGCAAGTGTTTCTCCCAGTGTTTAAGCTCATTAAAAAATGAACCGGTAAATAACCATTGTGAATGCCTTATCACCAGCTTTTGAGC